>JARPMJ010008226.1:0-36193 GCA_033366665.1 Phoxinus dragarum
AAACACCAGGTCAATGGGCAGCCGTGGAATCCTCCCAAACATCAGCAGGAAAGGAGCATACCCCGTGGTTTCGTGGATGGTGCAATTATACGCAAAAGTCAGAGACTTGAGTACTTGCGGCCATTTGTGCTTGGTCTTTGCCGGCAGAGCACGTATCATATTGCCCAGCGTCCTATTCATCCTCTCACAAGCTCCATTCCCCATTGGATGATATGGAGTTGTCCTCGATTTTTGGACTCCAGCGATATTCAACAGCTCAGCGATCAGGGCACTCTCAAAGTTGGCTCCTCTATCAGAGTGAATTCGGCCTGGACAGCCATAAACACAGAAGAAGTTATGCCACAGTTGATGTGCCACTGCTTTGGCAGACTGATTTGGACACAAGAAGGCATTGGCCATTTTTGTGAAGTGATCGGTCACGACAAGAACATCCAGGGACCGGTTGCCAGAGTCCTCCGCTGACCAAAAGTCTATGCAGACGAGTTCAAGGGGCTCTGTCGTAATGATGTTCTCCAACGGTGCACGACCTTCCGGTTCAGGTGTCTTGCTGATCACACATCGACGACAGCACTTTACATACCCCCTCACATCCTTCTCCAGGCCAAGCCAAAAGAATCTTTGCCGAGCAAGATACAGAGTCCGCTGCTGACCTTGATGTCCTGCTTGATCGTGAATGCCTTTCAACACCATGGTTTTCACTGCGTCAGGCACGACATACAGGTAGGTTTTCCTCTTGGTGACACCATTCTTTAAAACCCTGTACAACACACCATTCTTCATCAGCAGTTTTCCCCAGTGTTTCATAAGTTTCAAGACAGCTGTCGGCTCATTAATTCGTTCCCTCCTATTTGGTCTCCGTCCTCTCTCGACAAAACAAATCATCCTGCTCAAAACATTATCCTCCTGTTGTCTCTTCATTAGATATTCATGGGACAGCACATCCACGTCTGGTGATTCTGATGGCATTATTGTTTGTGGGAGGTGAGGCAGCAATAAGGCATGAGACTTGGAGTTATCACTATGCCTACATGAGTGCAGAACAGCTTCCACTTCTTGCATTGACATTATTCCAGGTAAGGAAACTTTAGCTGTATAACAGGCAACGGCCACTCCTCCAGCATCGGGAGAACTGTCAAGGGGGTGAGTAGACCAACGAAAGACATCCTGGATACAGCCTGTGCGCACAGCCGCAGCTTCTGCCAGCAATTTATCATAAGGAACTCTCGTCAGACGATGGAGTACACTAGGGTGCACAAAGGGCTCTCGGCTCAGGGCGTCAGCAACTACGTTTTTTGGACCAGGAATGTACTTAATATCAAACATGTATGGTGCTAGTTTAGCAACCCATCTGTGTTCACAAGCATCCAATTTTGCTTTGGACAGAATATACGTTAATGGGTTGTTGTCGGTCCAAACAGTAAATTTCTGACCCCTGAGCCAGTGATGGAATTTGTCACAAATTGCCCATTTCATGGCATAAAATTCTAACCTATGTGCAGGATATCTCGACTGAGCATAGGTGAGCGACTTGCTCGCAAAAGCAATGGGCCTGGCCGTCGTCCCATTGCTAGGAACCTGTGACAATACTGCTCCAAGCCCATTACTAGAAGCATCCACTGAGAGTAGGAAGGGCTCATTGAAATTTGGATGAGCCAACAAGACTTGATCAAGCAAAGCCTGCCTTAATTTCTGAAACGCTTGACTGCATTCCTCAGTCCAATCCGAAGCAGACAACTCTCTCTGACACATTCGACGCTTCCATTTTCCACGAGGAGCCTTTCTTCCAGCTGTGAGACTGAACAATGGTTTGGCAATGGCTGAACAGTCTTCAATAAACTGCTGGTAAAACACCACCATACCCAGAAAAGACCTTATTTTCTGCTGGCAGGGGACTTTGGTACCCTCAACCATGAGATCATCCTCAGTGACAGAAGCAATGGCTGTGACTTTTTCTGGATCGGTAGCAATACCATCCGCACTGATAATGTGACCCAAAAATTTTACTGAACTCCGCAAGAGGTGACATTTCTTCGGAGCAAGCTTGAGATTGTGAGTCTTGAGACGCTTAAACACCACTTCCAAGCGCTCCAGCGCCAGCTCTTCGCTGGGTGCAAATACAAGGACGTCATCCAGATAACATAATAGACTGTTGAAATTCTGATCCCCGAATATAGTCAACATCATCCGCATGAAAGTGGCCGGACTGTTACACAGTCCCTGCGGTAAACGATTATATTCGTATAACCCAAAAGGTGATGTAAATGCTGTGTATTTTCGGTCATCTTCATGAACTTCTACATTATAATAGCCAGATGTGAGGTCCATGGTTGAAAAATAGGCATTTCCTCCCAAAGCGGCAAGAGCATCTGCTTGATGGGGAAGGGGATGCGCGTCTTTGATTGTGCGAGCATTAATCCAACGAAAGTCTGTGCATATTCTCAAATCTCCTGACTTTTTCCAGACTAGAACAAGAGGAGATGCAAATTCGCTACTAGATTTTCGTATGATCTCACGTTCTTCCATCTCATTCAAAGCCTGCCGAAGTTTGTCATATTGATTCGGCGCAAGGCGTCGATACGGCAACCGAAATGGCTTGTCGTCACTCAGGCGGATACGATGAACAAAGCCTGTTGCTTTTCCACAGTCCAACTTGTGTCTGGAAAATATAGAGTGATACTGAGAGACAAGCTGCACCAGTTTTGCTTTGCAGTCTGCAGACACTTCACACGACTCCACATCCAAGTCAGCTAAGCCTAAGTCGTGTAAGTCTGCCGTGTCGTCAGCAGAACAGGAGTTGTTAGGTCCCACTTTGACTGGTAAACTCAGAGCATCTGTTACACTCATCTCATCCTGTCTGTCAGTTAAAACATCAGCTGTTCTCTGAACTTTGTGCTCTAAATCAAATGAGGAACCATCAGAAAACTCAGAGCAGTCAAAATCCTGCAAAGCCATGCAAGGAAAAGCATCAGCAAGTGTAGAATTCCTTTTTAGAGTCACTGCTTTCTCTGAAGGGTTTATCACTTTAAGCGGAACCCATCCATCTTCACGCATCAACACTACGGTTTTCCCGACCAGCACTGTCCTTGGCCTTGATTTAACTCTACTGGGCTCCAAAATGACAGCGCTGCCAGCTGAGATGTCATGAGTGCTTTGCAGTTTGGCCCAAACTAAGTTTTCAGTCATGGGTCCGAGTGACACTGCCTTTTTGATCTTCACTGTTCCCACTAGGTCAGGGACAGAACCATTTTTCCACTTCTCCACATTGGCTAGTAGATCAAGTAACTTGCTTTGCTCATTGAGATCACACTCACGTTCAGACGCACTCATTAATAACTCTGAAAAACCTCTCAGCTGAAGAATCAAATGTTTCAAGAGGTTACTGCCAAGAATAAGATCATCACTCTGGCCTTCGACTACCAAAGTTGGAACAGTGACATGACAGCCGTACACATTCATATCCAGCTCGCACACTCCTAATGGGTTCGTTCTGGTGCCTCCACATCCAACCAAAACAACATCTGTCGGGGCAAGTGAAAGGTTTGATAACACACCAGTACTCAGCAATTGAGGTAAGATCTTGGAGCTCATGGTGCAAGCCATTGATCCAGAGTCGAGCATTGCTTTTGCCTCCACTTTTGCACCAATAATCACTGAAGTGTAGAAGAGATCATCATATGGCTGAAGTTTCTGAGTATTTTGAAAGACAACTGTACATTGAGAACTATACTCTTCGCATACACTTTTATATACAGATTCCATATCGTAATCCAACAATGATGGGGGGTCATCATTAGGCCTTGCACTCACCCCCTCCACATGCAGGCCTAGTCGTTTCCCGTACGTGGAACAGCATCTGTCTCAGGCATCACATTAGCAGTGAAGGCTTTGGCTTTAGGACACTCTGCACGTGCATGACCTGATTTGTAACAAAGAAAACACAGATGATTTGCCCTGCAGTGAAAATGGGTGGTGTGGCCAGCATCACCACAGACCTCACATGGTAGGGTAGGCCTCACTCGGTTTCTCTGTGACTTGTACGCATGCCGCTCTGTACCAGCCTGACGACTTGATTGCCCATGCTCCAAGACACGTTCCAACATTGCCAATATTCGTTCCATGGGTTCAACGGGTTCTGTAGGCTGAGTTTGACATGAATCAGATTCAGGTTTAACAGTTTTGTTAACCTTCTTTTCAGGAGGCTGAACAGAAACTTCCTGTTTTAAAAGAGCAATGGCTGGGAGCTCTCTAGAAACAGAGCCACATCGTTTCTCTCTACCATACTCCTCCAAACGTGCATGAACATCTGCTGCTGTCCATTGCTCCACAGGTCTGCATTTAAATATAAGGGAAAGCTCAGGGTCAGGACAATGTCTGATAAACATTACAGTGAGCTCATGGGATAGATTGTCAATCTTCTTGTTCTGTCTCTTTAGACAGTCTTCAGCCATATCCATGGCCCTATTCAGCCTCAGCCAATAGTCAAAGGGATCTTCACCAGCGCGTGGAAGTGTGCCATAAAAATCTGCTAATGACATGCTAGAAAAAGCTGTGTCACTGAAATGTTGTTTTAACAAATCAAAAATAGGGGTTGGGCCTTTGCACAATTCAATGGAAGGGTTACTTCGCAAGCCCACCCTCACAACTTCTCGAGCCCGCCCCAAAAGCCTGCTTATGACTTCATCAGCTTGTTCTTCGATTGGCGTCCCTATTTTGCGCAGATATGACATCACTATGGCTTCCCACTCATGTATAGTGTACGGCTCAGCCTGATCACCCCTGAAACAAACAGGTTCCTTGATTTCAGATTTTAGAACTCTGTTCAAAACGGATGATTCTGCACTACTGGAACTGCACACTTTAGACTCTAAACAGGAAGCAATGCTCTCCCCAATAGAGCGTCCCATTCGTTCCACCATCCCCACTATTAATTCCATCGACTCATCCCCTCTCAAACTTGGTTGTTTCAGTCCACTTTCACCAAACTGGGGTGGTGGAGGACTGGAATTTTCATTTATCCCTTGTACAGCCTCTAAGACAGACATTGTAGTAGAAGTGACAGGAGTATAGTCACATCTGCCTCTACCAACTGATGGCATAGGAGAAAACATGAATAGACCTCTACCTCTTCCAAAGCTATTGTCTGGATCCATGTCCTATACTGACAGCAGAAATGATAAACAAAAATAATAATAATAAAAAATAATAAAAAATAATTGTTGATTCAAAACTTCAGAAAAGCACTTTCAGAAAAGGAGAAGAAAATAATAATAATTAATCAATTCTCAAAATGTATACTCATTTCAGTGTTCAAAGTCCAGTAAAAAAAATTAAATTGCTTATTTCAGTCTCTCCGATAATTATTTTCAATAAACACAATGTTTATTGTTTACTCAAATAAAACACTTTTTTTTTTTTTTTTTTCTAGTTCAGTTCAGTTCACAAAAACAAAATCCTTCAAAGTTCAATCTTCAACAGCTATTATTGTAAAATAAGCCAATGTTGCTTTCAAATGGATACCACAATACCAGAACTTTGTTCCTCTCAGCAGTGAAACGTGTTCCTTTACTCCTCCTTGTGGACAAAAACGGTATTGCAGCAAACAGCTCCGGCGCAAAAACTCTCGTCACCCACGGCACGAACTCCTCCGGAAATCTCCGATCAGTCGATTCACCACGCTGCTTCCAGAGTAACGGTCACGGCACCATTGTAACAGTGTTGTATCTGCGTTGTGTTGAAATCAGATGCACACCAAATCGCACTCAAAGATGTTTATTCTGTTGACAATATAGAACAGCGGTGATCAGATTCAGCAATCACCCTCGTGCATATTCGCGGCCATTCTCACTCTTGACTGGCGCGAGACTAAATGAGTCTTGTACATAAACTACATAATAAACAGTAATTAATAACACATTTGAAACTGGTCTGTACCTGTTGACAATATAGAACAGCGGTGATCAGATTCAGCAATCACCCTCGTGCATATTCTATTGGAAGTGAATATTAAACTTGATATTACAATACATATAACAGTGACACAAACCAAAATCATACAACATACTTCTAAACAAACGTATAACTCAGTATTAGCCCATAAAATGGTTATATAATTACTAAAATATATTTAGCACATGGAGCACTCACTCACCGCGGCCATTCTCACTCTTGACTGGCGCGAGACTAAATGAGTCTACCGGAACCAGTTCGTCATTCCACCAGATCTGGGCGGAGAGTGCAATTAAAGGGGCCATACATGAAAATAAATGTAGCAAGTGGAAGCACATATTAGACCCGTTACATATACAACAAAGGAGGAGAGAACGCACCCTTGTGGAAAGCCAGTAGATGTTACATATAGATCAGAAAATTGGCCATTTACTCTGACTCTTTGTGTTCTGCCTGTAAGAAAGTCCAAAATCCAGCCAACAATACTACCTTCCAGACCAAAGTTATCCCTTAGTCTCTGGATTAGTAGATGAGGCTGAATAGTGTTGAAGGCAGAAGAAAAATCAACAAACATCAATCTGACATGATTGTTTGGACTGTCAAGGTGCTTGCAGATGTAATTCAACAGAGTTATGGTGGCATCCTGAACCCCTCTCTTGGTCCTGTACGCGAACTGCAGGGGGTCCATCAGGTGTTCAGTAGTTTTCAACAGTTCAGCTTTGATCAGTTTTTCCAGTGACTTCATAACTAATGAGGTTGGGGCTATAGGCCTAAAGTCATTTAATGATTTGGGATGTTTAGATTTACCAACAGGGACTATAATAGACTGTTTCCACAGATTAGGCACCTTCTGGTGAGACAAGGATAAATTAAAAATATAAGTAAAAATCGGGCCTAGTTGTTCAGCACAGTTGGAGAGTAATCGACTACTGATATTAGTTTTAACAACAGAATGTTCATCAAAAAGAGGAGAAACTTGTTTTGATTCCAGTGCTGTATTTCTCAGCGTCATTATTTCATTATTGAAAAAATGCACATCGAATCTGGAATAAAATTTGTTTAGCTCTTGTGCCAGGACCAGATCAGAAGTGAACCCATCTAATGAGACCCTTTTCTTTACATTATCAGTCAAACCAACCATAGACCTGATACTGTCCCATGCTGAACCCATATTGTTATTGCTAAGCTTGTCTTCTAGTTTTCTTTTATAAGATAATTTAGCTCTCCTAATTTCCCGTTTAATTTCCTTATGTACAGACATTAGCTCAGTAGGATCTCCCTGTTTAAAAGCCTGTTTCTTTTTATTTAGTAGCACTTTAAGGTGTCTGCTTGCCCACGGCTTACTATTTGGGTAGGTTCTGACAGTCTTTATAGGAACAACAATGTCCTCACAGTAAGTTATCCATGAACTGACCACATCAGTGAGTTCGTGAATGTCTCTAGAAGATTCGATAAACACCTCCCAGTCTGTGCTCTCCAGACAGCCCTGGAGGGTGAGGGTGGCCTCTTCTGACCACACTTTGATGTTTCTAGTTGTCACCTTCCCCCTCTGAAGACATGTCCGATAGGATGGAACCAAGTACACACAGTTATGATCGGCTGAGCCGAGAGGGGGGAATGAAATTGATTTATATGCATTTTTAATGGGCCCATAACACTTGTCCAAAATCCTGTCTTTCCTAGTGGGGCAGGAAACGTACTGATAAAAACTCCTGAGAGATTTGTCCAAGGAGCAGTGATTAAAATCTCCTAAAACCAGGTTAGGAGCATCAGGAGATAAAGACTGAAGTTTATGCACAGACTGAGAGATAAGTTCTGAGGCGTTTTTTTCATTCGCCTTTGGATGAACATAAACGACAGTAACGAAAATCTGTGGAAATTCACGTGGCAAATACATAGGGCGCATGGACAAAGAAAGCAGCTCCACGTCCTTGGTACAAAGTCTCTCTCTCACTATAACATTTTTACACCAGCGTTCATTTATGTATGCGCATACTCCACCTCCGCATGATTTCCCGGTAGTCGCGGACGTTCTGTCGGTGCGGAACGGGATCCCAAACCCGTCTATAACCAAATCACCGTCAGCGTCCCTTTCCCGAGCCAGGTCTCTGAAAAGGCCAGGATGCAGGCGTCTTTAAATGCGTGTTGATGGCGAACAAGAGCCTGGAGTTCGTCAGTTTTATTACGGAGAGAACGGGCGTTGGACAGGATAATTGAAGGCAGGGGAATGCGAGACGGATGTTGCCGTCTCATACGCTCCCGCACCCCGCTTCTTCTTCCTCGCCTCCTTGGCCTCCGTTCTAAAGTTCTGAAGTGATCGCCTTTCCCGAGACCGGCCAATTCCTCCAGATCAGGGGCCTCATTTATAAAACTGTGCGTAGGATCCTTACTAAAAGTGTACGTGCGCCCGAAAGCCAAAAATGGCGTACGCAAAAAAATATTCAGACTTATAAAACCATGCGTACGCCAGAACCTGCGCAGAATTCACTTTATAAATCCCACTCAGCGGAAGATTGTGCGCACATGCGTCTCCTCCCCGAAATAACCATATATGGAGCTTACAACGCCTAGTTTTACTATGCATATCCTCATCTGCATATCATTTGCATATGATTATTCATCCACGTGATAACATGTTTAACGGTACAAGGCATTAGGAAAATATGAAATACGGATGTGCCGTCACATTACATTAATACAAATAATTTACCGGTAGTAGCCTATCCTTGCCTTGTTTTTGAATAAATAAATCAAATAGTGTACAATGCATTTCAGAGAAAGTTTTTCTCAATCTTTTCCACTGGCCAAATAGTATTTTTAATTGATTTATATTTGTAATGGAAACAGATAGACCTTGTGGATTACTTGCACAATCTGCTATTATCATAAGCATTATCTCTGTAGCCTAGTTAAAACATTAAAACACAACATGCCAAATGAAAAGAGTTAAAAAGCATCGCATGCACAACAAATATGTATAGGCTATTCATTGAATAGGCTATATATATTTTTTAGCTTTTCAGTAAATGTCATGAAGTTTAAGTGTTTAGCCTAACTCCATTAATGAGCATATTTAATCTAAATGTTCATATAGTAAAACATAGTTTAAATTATATTTTATTTAAACTGTTATTGTGAATGTGAACATGCACTGTAGCCTATTTATGATTAGGACTCATAATGAAGATCTGCCGTTAGATATATGCGTCAGTTTCACTAACGGCCCAACGCGCTCGCTGGCGCGGACATTCAAGGTGTGGATATTTCCCTCAAGTGATAGGCTTGGTGAGTGAAATTATATTTGTAGCTATTATCTTTCTATATATCTATAATTTTATTTTGATTTTCTGTCTAAAAGTGACCAAAAAGACATTTAACTCCATCTCACCATCGATGTCGCCAAACTGCTCTGTCTCCAAAATGTACGTACGCATGGGTCAGAGTTTGCGTGGAGGTGCGCATATTTTTACGTCAAGTTTTTCTTTATAAATCCCACCTTTTGCGCAGGAACTGGCGTACGCATGTTTTCAGCCCCGTTTTGTGCGTACGCAAGCTTTATAAATGAGGCCCCAGGTATGATCAAGTCCACTGGTGGTCCGCTGATCACAGATTTTTTCAAATGTTAGCAGATAGTCTTTGGGAGTATTGAATCGGCCATAGTGAACCCAGGTGCCATACGGACGCCAAAAAAAGAAACAAAGTCGGATCCATGTCGCTGAGTTGTTTTTTTTAACAAGCCGGAGAAAATATTTGATCAGTACAGAAATTAATAAATAAATAAATAAAACAAACTACTTAACAGACTTTAAAAACTCTGACAAACAAAACAGACATGCTTCCTACTACTGCCGGTCGCTGCGTACGCATGTGCCCAAAAATTTTGTAGTGCTTATATCTGGAAGCCAGCTCGTTAGGCCATACCATGTCTCACCATGTGCCAGGGGGATTTTGTCCTTAGTTAGCTCTTGAGTTCTCAAGTGTTAGTTTGTTTACCCCTTCTATGTTATTTGGTTTTGTCAAACTGTTATATAAGCTCCCTGCTGTCTCTTTGTGGCAGGTCAGTTGTTTGTTCAGTTAACCTTGTGTTATGAGTCTATGTATTTGAGTTTATATTCAGTTACTTTTTTGTTGACCTCTTTTAAGGCCTAGTTATTAATTTTGGTCCTTATGTAAACTTCTCAATATTTTGGGTAATAAAACCCCCTTTTTGAGAAACAGTCTCCTGTGTCCTCTTGCCTCACTGCTTTGGTCCCTGACAATTGGTGGCAGCGGGTGGGATCATCCAGTGACGGACACAGGATATTATTATTATTATTATTATTTTATTTTATTTTATTTTTTATTATTATTTTTTTCCAACAAGAAGAAATGAGTCGTGGTGGAAGAGGTGGAAAAGGCAGACAACAAGGAGGAGCTGCAAGTCAAACTGCATCGGACAAGCAACCTGTTAGTGAAGAAGGAGAAAATGGAGCTTTTGGAGTGGAAAACACTGAAGATGAAGGAAAGGAGCCAACCCTGTCTGACCTGGCAGCCATTCTCCAAGCACACATGGGACAGCAGGAGGCCCGAGATGAGAAGCAGAAGGAAGCAAGTTCAAGACAAGAACAGCGGTTTAAAACCCTTCAACATCAATTTCAGATGCTGCAGTTGGAAGTACAAGCCCGAACATCTCCACTGTTAGAGCAGATGACAGCAGATTCTGCAGATTCTGCAGACCAGCAGATTCTGATCAAGATCTGGGGACCTTTTCACCCAACAGACCTCGTTCTCAAACCCGAATGGATCCCACTGATGTGACTGATTCAACTACGACAGCAGCAGGTCAAGTCCATCCACACCATGTGCCCAGACTAGAGAAATTTACTGATGATGATGATATTGAACACTTTCTCATTGCATTTGAGCGTATTGCCTTAGCCTGCAGATGGCAGAAGCCAGACTGGGTTTTTCATTTAATGCCATTGCTAACTGGTAAAGCTAGAAGTGCTTATGTGCATATGGACATTGATGACTCTCTTGATTATGATAGGGTTAAAAGTGCAATTCTTTCCAAGTATGACATTAACCCTGAGACCTACAGGCAAAGATTCCGTTCCCTAGAGGTGAGCCCTGACGAGAGCCCAAAGGAATTGTATGCAAGAATCAAGGAACTGTATGGAAAGTGGATCCAGCCAAAAGGTAAAACAACACAAGAAATTGGTGAAATTATCATGCTGGAGCAATACTTGAGAATGGTGTCCCCTGAGCTGCAGATTTGGATCAGAGAGCATGATCCAGGTTCTGCCATGGAGGCTGCTAAACTGGTGGATGTGTTTGTGGCGGCGCGGAGAAAAGGACAGCCATGGAGCTACAACTCATGGATGACCCCAAGAGACAGCCGTAAACCCCCTCAGCAGTATCAATCCACCCAGCAGTACCAACCAAAGCCAGAGGCCAGCGGGGGTAAGGTTCCCACTAGGGAGAACCAGTTGTTTAACAGACCATCGCACCCCTCAGGTCGAAAACCAATTTGCTATCTCTGTGGAATAGAAGGCCATACAAAGCCCATGTGCCCTAAAAATACAGCAAAGTTGACTCAGATGTGTGTTGTACCACGCCCTCATGTGGATGCTATTTCCAAGAATGATCAGGCTGTAAAGATGGCTGATGTTGAAGTTAATGGAACTGCTCTCAAAGCTTTAATTGATACCGGGAGTGATCAGACACTTGTGCACAGGAAGTTTGTACCAACCAATATGATCAGCACCAGAGATACCATCCCTATATGTTGTGTGCATGGTGATGAGAAGAGTTACTCAACGGCTGACATGTATATCAAAGTTGACAATCAAACATATCTCTTGAACATTGTGGTAGCTGATAAATTGCCTTATCCTGTTGTGCTAGGCCGAGACCTCCCAGTACTTTTTGATTTGTTCGAATCAGACAAAACCAGAAAATGCTATGCTGCTGTCACCAGGGGGCAGGCTAAGTCGTCTAATGAGCACCTGGAGATCCTCAGTACCTTGCCATTTTATAGTGACGAGGCAGCACCCAGGAAGTCACGTAAAACTCGTAAGCAGAGAAGACAGGAGAAATTCCTTCACACAGTTGTGCAGTCCCAAACGAATACCCAGCCAGAGTTGCCTTTAGGATTTCAAATGCCAGCCAGTATCATAAACATGCAGAAATCTGATCCATCTTTAGCATCTCTTTTTCCGAAAATCAAGGAGAAAGAGCCAGGAGATGAGCTGGACGTGAGCAAAGAGGAGTACGTCTTGCAAAATGGCATTCTCTATCGTCAACAGGAATTCGTATTGCAGCTGGTGGTGCCCCAAGCAGCCAGAGAGGCTATACTGGTGTTGGGGCATTCTGTTCCCTGGGCTGGCCACCTAGGTAAGCACAAAACCACAGCCCGCATTAAACATCATTTTCACTGGCCTGGACTGCATAGAGATGTTGCTGAATTCTGCAAAAGTTGTCCTCAGTGTCAAATGACATCTGCTAGCCTTCCCTCCAGAGCTCCACTCCTTCCACTCCCCATCATTGCTACTCCATTTGAACGCCTTGGGATGGACATCGTTGGTCTTGTTGAGAAGAGTAAAGCTGGGAACCGTTACATGCTGGTTATAACAGATTATGCAACCAAGTACCCAGAGGTGTTCCCATTGAAGTCCATAAAAGCTAAATCTGTTGCTTTTTGTCTAGTACAGGTTTTTTCAAGAGTGGGTTTCCCTCGTGAAATACTGACTGATCAAGGAACTAACTTTATGTCAACTCTGTTGAAGCAGGTCTATCAATTACTTGGCATCAGGAGCTTGGGAACCACACCTTACCACCCCCAAACGGATGGGCTGACAGAACGTTTCAACAAGACGCTGAAGCAGATGCTGCGGAAGTTTGTGAACAGCAGTGGTACAGACTGGGATCTCTGGCTGCCATATCTTTTATTTGCATACAGGGAAGTACCCCAAGCCTCCACTGGTTTTTCTCCCTTTGAACTTCTTTATGGGCATGATGTCAGAGGCCCTCTTTCTCTGTTGAGAGAGAGTTGGGAGGGAGACCAGGGGAGAGGGGATTCTGTTAATGTGGTATCCTATGTTGTGCAGATGAGAGACTGATTGGAGAAAATGAGCGAGCTTGCCCAGTCACACATGGCAGAAGCCCAGAAACGGCAGAAGTCCTGGTACGATCAGACAGCCCGCCAGAGATCCTTCAGCCCTGGACAGAAGGTGCTAGTGCTTCTCCCTAGTGATGACAACAAGCTTTTGGCAAAGTGGCAAGGACCCTTTGAGGTCCAGAAGAAACTTGGGCCTACCACCTATCGGATATTGACCACAGGTCAGTCACGTTCCAGTAAAGTACTGCATGTGAACCTCCTGAAGGAATGGGTGCAACGACCTGAAAAGAAAACAGAAGTGATGCTTGTCAGAAACATTCTGGAAGAGGAGGAAGTGGATGAGCAATACTTACCTTCTGAAGGTGTTCCAGTGGACTTCGATCTCAGTCATCTCTCTGAAGACAGACAGCAGCAGGTGAGAGCCATCTGTAATCTTGAAGTGTTCCAGGAGAATCCTGGGAGGACTGACCTTGTTGAACATGATATTGTCCTTAAAGAAGGTGCTTCTGTGAGACGACTCAGTTACAGGATCCCTGAGCGCCTGTTGACCGCACTGAAGGAGGAGGTGGATCTCATGCTGTCCCAGGGTATCATAGAGGCTTCAAAGAGTGAATGGTGCAACCCGGTAGTCCTTGTACCGAAAAAGGATGGTAGCATAAGATTCTGTATTGATTTCAGGTACTTGAACTCAGTTTCTCAGTTTGACTCCTATCCAACACCAAGGATTGACGATCTACTTGAACGGCTGGGAAAGGCAAAATTCCTGACCACATTAGATCTTAGCAAAGGGTACTGGCAAGTACCACTGACCGAGCGATCCAGAGAGCTGACTGCTTTCCGGACTCCATGGGGCTTATTCCACTTTACGGTGCTCCCATTTGGCCTTCATGGAGCACCAGCAAATTTCCAGAGGCTGATGGACCAGGTACTTCGTGATTCCTCTGCATTTGCGGCAGCCTATCTTGATGATATAGTTCTGTATAGTGACAGCTGGGAGCAACATCTGGAACATCTGCGCACCATCTTGGGCTGTCTTCACGCTGCTGGGCTGACCGTAAATCCCGCAAAGTGTGCCTTTGCTGCATCTGAGACTGAGTACCTGGGCCATATCATTGGGAATGGGATGATACAGCCACAGGTTAGTAAGATCCAAGCCATTGAGTCATGTCCTTTACCCCAAACAAGGAAGCAACTCCGATCCTTTTTGGGCATGGCAGGCTTCTACCGTCGCTTCATTCCGCAGTTTTCCACCAGGGCGGCTCTGCTCTCAGACTTGACCGGGTCCCGGAGTCCCAATCAGATCCAGTGGACAGAGGAGGCTGTGGCAGCTTTCCATGATATCCGGCAATCAATGAGTATGCAACCAGTTTTTGTATGGTCCAAACTTTAACGACCATTTCTTTGTGCAGACTGATGCTTCCGACAGGGGTCTGGGCGCTGTGCTTCTTCAGGGGCCCCCTGAGAACCGCCATCCGGTTGCTTACATCAGTAGAAAGCTGTTCCCCAGGGAGGTCCGTTATTCGACCGTGGAAAAAGAGGGACTGGCTATCAAGTGGGCCCTGGACTCCTTCTGCTACTATCTCCTGGGTAGAGGATTCACACTGGAGACCGACCATAAAGCACTGCAGTGGATGGAGAGGATGAAGGACACCAATGGAAGAATCACCCGGTGGTACCTGGCCCTGCAACCATTCCGCTTCAGCATCCAACACATCCCAGGAAAAGAGAACCAGACAGCTGACTACCTGTCTCGCTGTACCAGCGAGAGTCCTGAAGAGGGGGAGTGTGTGATGGCTACGGCCACACAGAGGTAATATCACCTCAGTTCTAAACATTTGATTACCGTTTTAGTATCTCACCTCTTTAGTTTGTTGCACTGATTATTGTTTACAGTCATCTAAACTATGAGATCTAAATAACGAACCCAATGCAGTTTTTTGATTTGGTTTATTTGCTTTAGTTTTACATTGATTTACAGGGAATGCACTAATCACATGTTTCTTTGTGTTGAGTTACCTGGACTGTTGGGGGCGGTCACTTCCTGGTTGGGCGAAAAGGAGTGGCTAAGGGCTGAGGAGACTTATATCTGGAAGCCAGCTCGTTAGGCCATACCATGTCTCACCATGTGCCAGGGGGATTTTGTCCTTAGTTAGCTCTTGAGTTCTCAAGTGTTAGTTTGTTTACCCCTTCTATGTTATTTGGTTTTGTCAAACTGTTATATAAGCTCACTGCTGTCTCTTTGTGGCAGGTCAGTTGTTTGTTCAGTTAACCTTGTGTTATGAGTCTATGTATTTGAGTTTATATTCAGTTACTTTTTTGTTGACCTCTTTTAAGGCCTAGTTATTAATTTTGGTCCTTATGTAAACTTCTCAATATTTTGGGTAATAAAACCCCCTTTTTGAGAAACAGTCTCCTGTGTCCTCTTGCCTCACTGCTTTGGTCCCTGACAGGGGCCTAAAATAAAAATTTCGCTTTTGCTTTCATTTAATTGCAAAAAATTATTAGCCATCCAACATTTGATCTCCTCAAAACAGTTGCAGAGCGCGTCCAAAAGATTCTATACTTCTTAAAAATGGCACCCAATGGTAGCATATAAAGTGAAAAGAGAAGAGGGCCCTGAATGGACCCCTGGTGTACACCGCATAATAGGGGAACCGACGAAGAAGAAAACTTCCCAATGCTCACTGAGAAAATCAAGAGGCCAACCACTGCAAGGCAATTATTCCAGCTTATTGAACACATTCCAGCATAATGCTTGTCATTTTTGTAATTTTGTTCACACAGCAAGAACCAGTTTACCTTGAAATGTTACAACTGTAAAAAAAAGAAAAAGAAAAAAAAAAGGATGTTGAAACCACCTAAACCAGAGAGTATAAAACCCCATGAAGAATCATTTCAGACTGTTTCTAATCCCGGAGTGTGTCAGGTAAAGACTTTCTAGAACCAGAACTTCAGGTAAGCATTTTCTGAGCAAAGTATCACTTATGTGTCAGAGGTAAAGTATGTATATCAGTGTATTATTTACATTATTGATTCTGTAGTTACTGATACAACTAATACTGTAGTTGTACAATATTACATTCACCTCAATTCTAACTCAATATAATTTACACTTTATGTACATTTTGTTAAGAAAACAGATGATCATACAAATTAATTTATTATACAAATTATATATTAAGTCATTAGATCATCATGATTTATTAACTGCTTTCACAGACAGCTAATTTTGGGTTGTGATGTTGTATCCTTTGCATAGGAACCATGGATCCAAAGCAAATGTGGAATTACGTGAAATCTCCTCCAAAGACTAGTACACATTGCCTTGGTATGCGAGTTGTACTCCCTGAACAATTGTTACTTCTGCACTTAATGAACATAACGTATACTGACATAGCAAATTTTGGACTGATTTGTATTTCAGTGATTTCAAAACTACTCTTGCTGGCTATTCCCATTGCTCACATTGTAATAGGTGCGTTGCAGTGAATGTGAGTACTGTATTTATTCCTTTCCTATACCTTCAGTTATTTAAGGTGCTGTTGTGTTGCCTGTATCGTCACAGGTGCCGTTTATCTCAAAGACTGTCCCCAGCAGCACTATATCCCAGTGTATGTGCTGGTGTTTGGAGTGTTTGGTGTGTTTCTGGCCTTGCTGTCTTGTCTTCCATGCGCCAGGGAGACGGAGGAGGGAAATCGTACTTCGCTCAGCCTAATCTGCACTGTGTGGCACGCTCTGGTTTCCATCTTCTTGTTCTGCTGGCTGATCAGTGGTAAGATTGGGTGGGGTATGTGGGAGGAAGAGGTCATTTAATGTGTTCATAGGTCTCTGAAAGCTTCTGTGCATTGTTCAGTTAATCCATTACAAAGACACTTGCCAAACAAACAGCAGATTTTCATTAGAATTCTGTGAATGGAAAATTTGCAATGTGCTTTTGTGTGTGGGTCTGCCTGAAATCTGGGTGTGAATATGAACTTTTGTTCTGTAAAATAGCTCAGACAATGTCTGTTTAATAGGCGATGTAACTAAATAAAAACGATATTTCATTTGAAACTTTGCAATTGAGTTTTTTTATAGATTGGAATTTTTACTTTAACAATTAAAGTCTTTAACAAAGACTTTAACCATTAACATTAACTTAAGGGGGCTATATATAAGAATGTTCATGTTTTAATCGCTATTTATTGCCAATGTGTGAACATCTTGTAACAAAAAAACAAAAAAAAAACGAGACCTTCCCCAATTTTCAAGGTTGTCTATGAAACCCTGTATACTGATTTTTATATGAAGGACTCGGGAGGTTTTTACCGGGAAAATCAAAAGGATGTGATGTTTACGCTCCCGAGTGCCTCTCTAACGTTCAATGACACATGAAGCGAATGCTTTACAATGTTTAGGATAATGCAGAAAGAGCCATTCTGTACTGTAATGTCAATGCAAGGGCGTAGGTTTGGTCTCAGCTTTGGTGGGGACATCCCACCCCACACCACCCCCTTGTTTTTCCAGCCAATCAAATGACGGCATTCCTTGTACTGTCGTACTGGCCATGGGAATCGATGCAAATAGCTGCAACAGGGGTTTTTTTTCCTGGCTCAAAACTAGGCGGAGTTGGTAAAATTCTGATGAAGTATTTTTATTTAAAAGATCATTTAACTTGTATTTTTTCATATACCAACATATAGCCTACTCTGTTTTCCACAGTACTTTTGTGGGTGGACCTCGGTATCTCTAGAGGGGTCCGGGTGCATGCCCACCCGTAAGAAAATTTTGTACATTTTAAAGATAAATTCATTAATCGGGTGCACTTTGAGTCACCAGAATCCGCTGTTAAAAATAAATAATCCACCCGCCCAAACCTTATGATATTCTCTGATTTAGATGTCTGATCATCACATTACAATTATTCAAATGATCAGTGTTAAGCATGATAATATGGTAAAATGTCACACTGTAGTAGGGTGATTTAAAAATAACATGTATTTAAAATAAAAGTTCTTCTTTTGTCAAAATTACATTTCTTTAATAGTCTAAACCGAGGCTTTACTCCCTTGAAACTTAAATTGTCAATGTTTCATTACGTCACTGTTGGAAAACAATCTTATCAGAATATATTTTTTAACCTTTATAAAGGGCATTTCCCCCTAATTTTATTAAATGTATGCTCAGCGCCAACGCTCCCACCACGCGCTGAAAAAAATGCCTAATGAAAATCAATAATAATGCCGATATTATTTCAGTATAGAAACACAGACATCACGGGAGTCTCCCGCATATTGATAGCGGCTCACTGATGCCCGCAAATTTGTTAAAATCTCCGGAATCGCGAGCGCGCCCGCGAGACAGATACTGTGCTCCAAACCGCGTAGCGCGTGCACGGCAGAGAGGAAGAGAGAGCAAGAGACCGCGGAACCGCGCGCGTGTGCCTCAAGAAGCGCATGTAATATGTTTGATGGACAGAGGACAGAATGGACACAGGAACCCAAACAGAACCGTCACGGTGGAAAAAAGTGTATCTGAGCATGTGACTGTCTATCCGAGTTTTTTTCCAGAGCAGAAGGCGGCACCTAATTTGACGGAGGCGGCCGCCTCGTAATTCTCTCACAGATATTGGTGGGGACAATTTTGTCATTTTAAAATATTGATTGGGACTAGTACCTAGCGTCCCCCCCCTAAACCTA
This sequence comes from Phoxinus dragarum, assembly GCA_033366665.1. Lineage (NCBI taxonomy): Eukaryota > Metazoa > Chordata > Actinopteri > Cypriniformes > Leuciscidae > Phoxinus > Phoxinus dragarum. The sequence goes on from JARPMJ010008226.1 coordinate 18,724, forward strand.
CGCCCAAAGAAACGTGATTAATTCAAACTATAGTCTCACAATACAGATCTATATAGTCTAGTCTCAAATATACTTCATAACAATCAAACTATCATAACTGTGTTATTTTAATTACCTCATGTATTGTCATGATGCCGATGAATTGCAGAGCTGGTGCAAACATATCCACATCGCTACGGTCGGATGCTTTTTTCTCACCACTGTCATTTTTGTTATGCGTTTTTGTTATTGATATATCACAGCACATATTTACATATTCATCTAATCGTCGCTCTCAGCAGTGTGGATGTTTGTTAACAGTATATCGCTGCAAAAGTATTACCAACTTCTTTTGACTTGAAAAGAACTTCGGCGTGAGTAAATCGAGGCCTTAAATCACGTTCAGTCTCTTGTACCTTACGTGAGCACGAGAAAATAAGTTGCTGGCTGCAAGTTCACTTAACGGCCACCGGTGTCACTAATAAACAAGGGGTTTCTCAATTCTACAGATAGACCCTTTAAGTATTTAATTAATTATTAAAAAATAACTAAAGGTAAAAAAAATATATATGTGAATCAATGTTTTTTTATTTAAAGTTTACATTGTAAACATAGTAATTTGAAGTCAGGTTGCCTTTATTTATTGTGCTTTATACAGAAACAGTAAAGCGCTGGCGCTTTGCAACGCCAAGGTCAAGGGTTCGATTCCCAGGGAAAGCAAGAACTGATAAGAAAGTAAATGTTTAGCTTGAAATGCAATGTAAGTCGCTTTGGATAAAAGCGTCTGCCAAATGCATAAATGTAAATGTAAATAGTAATAGAATGATGGCAACTTCATAAAATCATAATCTAAAATATGTTAAACAGATTAAACAGAGAAGTAACGGGATCAGTGAAGCCTGTTTCATCAAATTGCCAATGTCATCAAATCGTAATCTAAAATAAATTACATTTCTGAAATATATTTGTTTTTGTATTTTAAACAGGCAGTGTGTGGATTTACTCTATTTACCCTCCGAACTACAACCAAACCGTGGCTGGAGATCCCTTACTGTAATAAGACCGTCTACTTGTTTGCATTCTGGATCACCACTCTGGGATACATTCTGTTAGGTGTGGGGCTGTTGCACGGATGCTGTATTTTAATCTGTATTTATGCAATAGCAAAAGATTAGTAAAAGCTCTGTGGGTAATCTTAAAGGTGCAGTAAGCAATTTCTGAGAAACACTTTATATTTGAAATCAGCCCAAACTTTACTCAAATAAAGCCCAAACTCACTTTATTACTCCGCACCCAAAATGTACAAACACGCAATGTAAGAGTGGATGTCTCTTTCTCATAGCTGAAGCGAAGCTAAATAATGCTTTGCGACAGTGGTGCATACTGTGCATACCCAGAGTTCTTGATGGTTTTGGGGGATAAACTCAACTGAACTGTGTGTATTAAGTAACACATTTAAAACAAATATTTAATTGTATTTGAAATAATTTGGTTTTGGGAACATTGTAAGAATTGACAGTAAAGAGAATGAATGTTATTGTCTTTGTTTGCTTACAAATGAATGGTGATTTTAAATAAAAATAATCTAAAATCAAATCTCCTTAATACCTTAATAGTTATTTTGAAACCGGATATTTTTTTAGCTACTAGTTTCAACCAAGCAACATCAACTTTATAAAACACTATATTTTAGCCAGCCATGCAGAAAGTGTCAGAAATAATCAGAGAGAAAGAGTGGTTAAGAAAACAAAATATGTGTAAAATGTGTGCATTGCAGTTTCAGTTCAACAGTTATGACTCATGTGCAGAGCTTTATTTTCATACAAGAATCCAGTCACTCACCCACCTGACATTATCAAACCAGAAAAAAATGAACATAACTGCATTACAAACCAACAAGACTCAATCAACTGTATTTAAACAACTGAACAGGGAATGAAGGTGAACTCAATGGAGGGCGGAGGAAAACAGTTCAATATACAAGGAGACAATGACCTCTGGCGTTCAGGCAATGACATGACAGCCTCCTTAGTCCTTTTAGCGAATTATTTCCTTTCCAAGGCTACATGTTTTTTTAATTATTAAAAAGAGTGCATTTTGTAATTAAATTCACAAAATTTAACTAATTTTTTTGGTGGTCTTAACAGTATAATAAAGCCACCGATTCTAATAGGCTACTTGAGAGCTTAACAGATATAGGCCTACTAAGGCTAAAAATCACATCTAACAAGTAAAACTGATAGGCGAGTAACCTTCAGTACTATAAATTTAAAAATTAAACATTATTGAAGTTGAAGTTTAGTAAGGGTCATCATCATAAGACTATATTGTGCCATATGCAAGATGTAGACATGTGCTTCCCACTGGAAATGAAATTCTCACACTGAGGAGAAAGCAGAAGAATAGACTTGAGAAATGTTGTCACGTTGGAAAAGAAGACTTACACTTCCGTTCAGATGTTTGAGGTTAGTAAGATTTTTTAATAATTGTAACATTAAACATGTATTTACTGTCACTTTTTATGATCAAATTAACGCATTCTTGTGGAGTAAAAGAATAGAAAAAAATCTACTGAGCCCCAAACTTTTGCATTGTAGTAGTGTTGTTATTTCCGTTGCTGGTTTTAGGAAAGATAGTCTCGAGGTGCTGTGTTATAGTAAACTGCAATAATACATGATCCAATTATTTTGGTTAAGCAGTGAGTAATTCAATATTTTCTTTGCATTTAAATGAGCACTTCAGAAAGGTGTGGCCTACGGCGGAAACTTCTCCGGTTACTTAACTGTAACCTTGTTCCCTGAGAAAGCGGAACGAGATGCTGCGCTGCTTAGCGCATTGGGAACGTCTTTAATCGTGACCTGCTGTGAATATAGTGTGTAAACACGTCGATGAAATCGACCGGAAGTAATATAGCCTCGGTCGGTGACGTCAACGGCGCGCACCCGCGACGCGAGGCTATAATTAGATGAGCCGCAGGTGCATCGTCAGGATATTTTGTCTGAAGAGCAGTCCTGGGACATCATCAGCACGGCAAAGTAGCGCAGCATCTCGTTCCGCTTTCTCAGGGAACAAGGTTACAGTTAAGTAACCGGAGAAGTTCCCTTTCGAAAGCTACAATCGATGCTGCGCTGCTTAGCGCATTGGAACGAGAATACCCACGCCGCCGTGCTTGAAGGTGTCTGGACTCCCTACGGCTGTGTAGGTGTGCTCACAAGAAACGTAGGAAAGCCCTAGACATTAGCTTGCGATGTCGACTCAAGGACGTGAGAGCCCGGAGTGGTATGAACATCCAAACTATAAAATCTTATGAATGTGTGCGGAGAGGACCAGCCTGCCGCATCACAAACAAACTGCAAGGGGGCACCTCTTGCCAAGGCAGCAGAGGAGGCGACCCCTCTGGTGGAGTGAGCCCTTAGACCCGTTGGCGAAGCTTGGCCGCGCGCCTCATAGGCAAGAGCAATAGCATCCCTGACCCAATGTGACATGGTCTGTTTAGTGGCGGCAGCACCTCTGTTGCTGCCCCCATAACAAACGAATAGTTGCTCTGACTTACGCCACTGGCTAGTGCGGTGGACGTAGGCCTGAAGAGCACGGACTGGACACAGTCTGTGAGATCTCTCCTGCTCCAGCGTTGTGAACGGTGGAAGGCAGAAGGCCTCTAGATTGACCAGATGTAGCCGAGAATGGTACCTTAGGCAGGTAATCAGGATGAGGATGCAAAATCACTTTCACCATTCCTGGGGCAAAGTCTAAGCAGGGGTGGCGATATTGACAGAGCCTGCATGTGCCCGATTCTTTTTAGAGGTTATAGCCATAAGAAAAAAACATCTTTATGGTCAGAAGTTTATCAGACGCTGACTCTAGAGGTTAAAAAGGGGGTCTCAACCAGACCCTCTAGGACTATTGCTAAGTCCCACGAAGGGATCTTTGGTTCTTACGGGAGGCCTCAGTCATCTGGCCCCAATATTGAAGCGAGCGAGCAGAGGATGTCTCCCGAGTGGCACCCCGTCAACCAAGGCGTGGCAAGCCAAAGAGCGACCACATAAACCTTGAGAGTGGCGGGGCATGTACCTGTTGATAATTTTTCCTGCAGGAAATCCAGAACTGAAGCAATCTGGCAGTTGACCGGATCTGCATTATGTACAACACACCACCTTTCAAAGACACCCCATTTGTTGGCATAACTCTTTCTAGTGGAGGGAGTCCTAACACTTAGAATGGTCCCAATAACGGCAGGCGAAAGCCCAGTGTCCCTCAGTTGGTACCCATCAGGGGCCAAACATGAAGATTCCACAGGTTGGGCCTGGGATGGAATATCGTACCCTCCGCCTGAGAAGATCCCTCCTCTCCAGAATCGCCCATGGCGAGCCGTTGAGGAGAGAAATATCTCCAAGAACCATACTCTGTTCGGCCAACGCAGCGCTATCAGTAAGAGGCAAGACCCTTGCTGGCGAACTCTGGCTAGAACTCCTGGGAGCAGAGCCACTGGAGGAAACGCATACAGGCGCATTTTGGGCCATGTGTGCGCAATCGCATCCAGACCCAGGGGGCTGGGTGACTCAGAGAGAAGAGGAGACATTGCGCTGTCCGCTGAGCGGCGAAGAGGTCCACCTCCGCTTCATAAAATCTGATCCAGATCTGTTTTACTACATCTGGGTGGAATTTCCACTCCCCCATTGGTAATTTCTGTCCGGACAGTAAATTTGCTCCCACATTCAGATGCCCTGGAAATGTACACTGCCCTGAGTGACAGGAACTTTTCCTGGGCCCAGAGAAAATCTGCCTCACTATTCTGTACAGATTGCGTGAGTGTAGACCTCCCTGGTGATTTTAAGTAAGAGGCTGCTGCTCTAGCACTAGGACATGACAGCCTAGGAGATGACAGCCTCTCAACTGAGGGAGAAAGTATTTCAGGGCCAGAAATACATATTTCATCAACTTGAGGCAATTGATTTGCTAGTCAAGATGATGCCTCCCCAAACCCTTGGGCTGGACGATCACTTAAGACCGCTACCCAGCCCGACAGGCAGGCGTCTGTCGTTAGCATTATGCGACGAGAAGACGCACCAAGAGTGGGACCCAAGGTGAGGAACCGGGGTCTGAACCACGTAGAAAGGGAACGAAGCTACAGCGCGTAACCCTTACCATAAACATGGATTTTAGAAAGTACACGAAGCATTCAGCGCGTGACTTACCATAAACATGGATTTTTAGAAAGGACACAAAGCACCCAATGCGTGCTCTTGCCTCTATTTGCCCTTGGGGAATTTGAGCCACAAATGAAGTGGTCTCATGTGCAAAAGGCCCAGAGGGATCCCTGTGGACGCAGCTGCCATGAGACCTATCCTGACCTAGCCAGATGTTGCTTTAGGGTGTTAAAAAATGGTCTTGACAAGCGGGGGACAGTTGTGCCCCCGATGGTGACAGAGTCCCATTTAAACCCCAAGCACGTTGGAGAGTGAACGCTCTTCTTAGCGTTGCAACTCAACCCCATAGAGAGAAGCGTGGATCGATATTGATGTCGAAAGCGCAAGCTCCTGAGACTGTGCCAGTATCAGTCAATCGTCTATGTAACATGGCTAGGTCGAATGGAAGAACCCGATATTGGTAGGCTTCGCCCCCAAAAGCAAACCTCGGGAACTTCCTGTGTTGTGGCAATATTTCTATGTGAAAATATGCGTCTTTAAGATCGACCGTGAAGATCCAATCATGATGTTGAATTTGCAACACGATCTACTTGATAGTTAGCATCTTGAACTTGAGCGTTCTGACGGAACGGTTCAAGCCTCAAAGATCTAAAAACAGACGCAGTCCCCCATTTCTTTCTTGTGACAGCAGATGCGCCTACTTCTGTTTTATGGTAGTGGGAACACCGTTAAAACGAGGAGGGCAACATATTCCTTTTACTGTCTTTAGGACACAAAAAGAGATATTCGGCAGTAGCTTTCACACTGCCAAAGTCTCTTAAAGGGTACCAAATTCAATACTTCGAATTGGGGGAATGTTAAATGTTCTGTGTCCTGGGCGATAACAGGAAACAACAGAACCTTCAACATTTCGCTGGACACCGCTACCCCCTGAATCACCAAAGGTGGCAGGGATGTAACAGTGGTTTCGTGAGGGTGTCAGGTAGGAGCTGATTGATGTATTTTACATGCCCTATCCCGGAGGGGCACACCCCCACAGACCTGGGACAAAAAACTCAGGATTTCTGTCTCTGGTATATTATGAGGCTGCTGAGCGCGACAAACCGGTCCCCAGTCATTACGAGGGGGAACGCAACTCGCCACACTCTGCTTTTGAGCCCTCTTTTTTTTTAAATCAGATCAGCCTGGTACGTCTGCAACACTGCCATAGTGTGCAGAGCAGCACCAGTCTGACCCCCACCAGCGTGGATGTCATTATACACGGCTTGGTGGGAAATGCTGACTCCTTAAATGACGATGAGCCACAGAGAAGAGATAGCCAGCGAGCGTCTCTTCGGACTGGCGCATCATCGTATGCACATGCCCCCATGATAGTCTAATAAATTGACGTCAAGGGCACAAAGAATAAGGTTTTCCCCATGCACAAGTTAACGTCATGGAGATCCTCAAGGAGGACAGTCTAGCTGTAATCTGGCCACTGCACGAGTCACCAACTCGAGTAACCTCTCAAACGCTTTATCATAACGAGAGAAGTGCTCGGAGTCGGTACTCTCAAAGTCCATCATAATATATATATTTTTTAGATGGCTTTTACAATATTTAATCCCTCAGAATTAATTGTGGCCAAAGAACAGCCAGACAATAAATTATTACAAGCATTTGATATATTGCATTGAATATCTGATTTCTCATCACCATTCAATTCATCAGCAATAAATACAGCCAAATATCAATCAGACACGGTCTGGATGACAGGCTGTATTTAAATCTTTCATAAGATCAGCCTGGTATGCCTGTAGTGTACAGCGCAGTACCAGCCTGACCCGCTGAAAATGCATGTGATAATACGATCCCAGGGGAGAGAAAGCTCGCACGCGTCTCTCCAATCTGAGACAGCATCATATAATCGCGTGCCTTTGCACCCGCGATAGTCGAATTGGTCGACGTCGAGGGCACAAAGACACGTCATGTATAAATATATATATTATATTTACATCTTTATTTATAATCTTTGAGTGTCTTTTTGTTGTGATCAGTGTAGTCTGGCCACTGCACGAACGCTCGCCCCGAGCAGTTCTCCTTTTATTATCACGGGAGGAACGCTCGTAGGCGGCAAACTCACGAGATTAACATGTCCTCTGCCCGAGCCGAAGAAGCGCCGAGGCACGCTTCGGTAGTCAGGCAAAAGGACATCACGATCTGGAGAGAGAGCGAGCGAAAAGGACGCACCCGTCTCTCGCTTCTCAGCCAGATCGACACGCGAGCCCCACAATCGCATTGTGGGTGCCACCCCTTTGAAATAAGCAAAGCGAACGCGAAGCACTTTAACTGTGAACATTCCACTGTGCTCGAATTCACCATGCTCAAACGCAAGGGCAGCATGCTCTTTTCCAAACAAACAAAGCAGTAAGCTTGTGTATCCAGTTCTGACATAGGACGAGAACATGGAGGGACACAGCGCTTACTCCGTTGGCACATTTCTCTTTCTCCTTTACTTTTTCTAAACTCCTTTTTAGATCGTAGAGAGATGAGAAAGAGAAAATCTGCACACTGTCAGTGATAAACTAAATAACTCCTAACAAAGATCTGTAGTAGATAGAGAGGAGATAAATGCTTGCACACCAAACACAGAGAGATCTCTGAAGACAAAAGACCTGACGATGCACCTGCGGCTCATCTAATTATAGCCTCGCGTCGCGGGTGCGCGCCGTTGACGTCACCGACCGAGGCTATATTACTTCCGGTCGATTTCATCGACGTGTTTACACACTATATTCACAGCAGGTCACGATTAAAGACGTTCCCAATGCGCTAAGCAGCGCAGCATCGATTGTAGCTTTCGAAAGGGAACATGATTGCACATCTGTGACAACATTACGCCAGAGTTTGACTGAGTCAGTTAGGAAATATTGGAAATTATTACTATCAATAAAACGGATAACAGAATAATTTTTCTTTTTAAAGTTATGAAGTGAACACTAGCACTACACATTTAAGCTGTTTTAACCGTCATAGGAGACGCAAGAGGAAGCTTTTCTCAACATTTAAGTTGAGGTGAGACTCTTAATGAGGACTAACATATTAAATCTTACCAGTCCTTATATCTATGTACTCCGCATTGTTTAATGTCTTATACACTTTTACGATTTTTATTTTATTAAATTTTTTACCTTAAAGCAGTCATTGTACATGTTCATCAACAATGATATTCTGAGGATGGACAATTCAAAGCCATCACCATTTTTGACATCACTGTTTGGTAAGAATCGTATTAAATCATGTTAAGAATATGCACATTTTTTTTTATTCTATATGTTAGGCTAATATATATGTTTTCCAAATGTCCTGGTTCCACTGTATACTTGGAAAATTGTGTGTAAACATATTCTTGTCTGAGTAATCTTTTCATTTTTCAGTGATACTGATTATTGTTGTACTGGGGGTTTTAATTGCAGAAATTGGAATTGGTAAATCATGTATTTTTACCTCATTATTCACTGTTATATGTGCTAGAAACATTGGAATGCATTATTACGTCCACATTATTTTTTTACAGTTTAATATTGACAGAAACATTCACACACTTTGTTGTACACTGCTCTTCTCCAAAGACTGATGACTTTTATGTTTGACTTTTTTTAGGGGCCTACTTTCTGAGAGACTGTCCTGTCCAGCCTTTGGTGTATTTGGTGTATTTGTTTCGCTTGTTCTGATAGTGAGCCTTGGCTTGTTCTACGGCCTGCTTGCAAAAGACACCCTTGAAATGCTGCTGTTGTCCCTGCTGGTCATCTCCGTCAGCTTCATCCTCTACCTGTTTGTTGTCTGCTGGTTCATCGCAGGTGAGTGATAGTGAATTTGTCAAATGGGAATTACAGAAGGAGGGGTTGAAGATATTTTATAGAAAGAACAATGGAGAAATGTACGTGAAAGGGTCAAACTTTCTCTGGAGATATAAGCTATAATGTGACAGGTTGAAGGAATGTGGGGCTGCAAAGTCACAGTTAAAGGTACACTGTGTAGTTTAAGTATTTTATTAGCTAAAATCAATTTCTTTATCCATAAATATGTCCTCATTGGTGTAAAATTATCTCTGAGTTATCCTCGTAAGCGAAGAATTTTTCATCTTTTTTTACATGGGACGGGTAAGTCCAAGGAGGCTTCCAGTCGTTCCGCCATTTTGAAAAACTATAATAGCAGAAAGGGACAAAAAGCACTAGCCTACCTCAATGCATTCCCACAACGCGTTTTCGTTTAGAGCCAGCGTCACATGACTGAATCCAGTGAGAGGCGCTTGTGCTGTCCCGGCACATTTGAAAGGCTGCAATGGACGGTACTGCATAACGCAGGATCATACTCATCTGTGCCGAGCCACAGGAGATGCTTTTTACAGTCTGTGGTTCATACTGTAACATTCGTTTGTTTGTTGTGTGTCAAGTTGCAGTTTGTTTGAAATAACGAACCTCATCACCTGAAAGAAAACTCTCTGAAGTGCTATTGGAAGACATGTTGTCATAGCTTCTTGGTACATAACGGCTACCGTAGTTGTTATTCGTTTGAATGCAAAATACAATTTCACCGCTAGATGGGAGAAATACACAGTGTACCTTTGAAGGGACAGAGTTCAAGATAAATATTTTCATGACTACCGGAGCTGCCAGTTTGTTATGTAAGTGTTTCGGGTGCCATTTCGGACTGGGCCTATTGAGCGGGGAATACAAAAATGTGGAAGTTTGATCTGGAGTTGTCACAAAAATTTGGTGGATATATAGCGGCTACACATTTTTCGCTTACCTTTAACTTAAAGGAACACGCGACTTTTGGGGACTTTAGCTTATTCACCGTATCCCCCAGAGTTAGATAAGTCCATACATACCCTTTTAATCTCTGTGAGTGCCGTAACTCTGTCTGACGCACCCACCTAGGGTTGCCAACCGTTCCGTATAATACAGAATCGTCCCGTATTTGACACATAAAAGTCTTGTTCCGTATTGAACCGATACGGAACGCACTTTGTTCCATTTTTTTGAGAATCAATTCAGTGCAAATCCATGACAGACACACACATAGCTTCTAATATATGTCAGACTATGAACGAAGACATTTGTAGGCTATGATAAGAAAAAAAACAGACGGTGCGTGCGGTAGATACTAATTTCTCCCCGTTTGTCTATGATCAGCGTCGCGTTTTTAACATCTTGGAACATCATCAGAGAATGCCCTTTTAATTGGTCGTTTCAGTCATTGTGAGTCATGTATCGTAGCAACGATGACGACAAGTGACAACAGCGGGAAATGTAAAAATGACTAACCTCCGAGCAGCCGACGAAAAGAAAAAGAGCACAAAAATATAGAATTGAATGGGAAAATAGCTGCACAATGTGCTTAGTCTGGAGGTTTAATTGTTTCTGTGAGATTTTCCATGTGCATACAGGTGTTGTATTGCTTGAATTCAGTATTTGAGTGCAATATTTTCTTTCCAGTGCAAAACAATAATACATAATAAAACAGCTAATATAAAAATATATATATTGTATATTTTCTTTATTAGTTGTTTTTTTATGTATTATTGTTTTGCACTGGAAAGAAAGTTAACTATAAGGGAAGTATAATTATATAGAGATATTTGCACTACACTACACTTCCTTAAAATGTTGTCTAATGAAATGTTACATGTCCCGTCCCCCCGCTCCTTATTTCCATTTCAGAAAGTTGGCAACCCTACATCCCACCGCTAGCCTAGCTTAGCACAAAGACTGGAGGTAAATGGCTCCAGCTAGCATACTGTGGTGGCGATTTTATGATATTCACTGATCTTTAGTAAAATATAGATGATTCAAAGAATGTCACATGTGTGACTCTCACTCGTTAGTGTGAGAAGATTCTGTTTATGTACCTGGGAAGGCAGAAGGGAGAGGCACTCCAGAGAACAGGCGAACAAGGACCTCTGACCTAGATATCAGAAGGCCATTTGATGTAGGGGGGGGGCTTAGTGACGAATCTAAACTAGTGTTATGGCTTCCTTGTCTATGGAAAACTACTGAATGGAAGACTACTGGGAGGAAGGCTCTGGCAAGAAGACCTTGGAAGAGCTAGGAGATAAAAGCTGGTTCAGTCTGTCTGGGGGTGTGTCACTCTTCTGCACAGGGTAACAGCTGTGTATTAGACTGCTCCTATTCTTGCAAGAATAAATACTTCTATTTTATAATTTGACTCTGAGTGTCTCTTACGCAGTGATGTTTGTTTGATGAATTTTTGCCACAACAATTTGGTGTCAGAATAGTGGGATTCCTTGGACGTGCCTCCTTGACCTGAGATCGGACGGTGTCTGGCCACCTGGACTGAGTAAGTTCCAGCTCTACCTCGTAAACTTAAGAGAGAGAGGCCGGCCGATGTCAGAGCCCGGGAGAGTCGACCACTGGGATCTAAAGAACCCGCGTGTGGCATGAAACAACGTCTCTGGTAAGGGTCATTTACATTCAGTTTAATTGGGGGAAAGAGTGAAATTTAACCATATTGGCTGAGAACTGTTTCTGTGGTGCGTAATCTGAAATTAATTGAGATCTACGTACAGATCAAGATATTTCAAACAGATACGAGGAAAATAATCTGAAATTAATTGAGGTCTGTGACAGAACAAGATATTTCAAGCAGATAAATAATCTGGAATTAATTGAGAACTGTGACAGACCAAGACATTTCACACAGATAGGTACCTGGAAATGAATTGTTCCACCACGGAGCGAATTATTTTTGGGTGCTGAAGCTAATTAGGGGGAACCAAGACAATTGTAACAGATTTTTGGTGAACCATAATTAAGAGGGCACTAATAGTGCAACCCGTCCGATTTGGGTTAAAAGAAAAATCGGACTTGTTTCGGAGACGTCTGACAAATCAAGAGAACGCGCGCAAAAGAGAAATCCACAGAGAACAGATAAGCGGCCAATATGGGGATGTTTTAAAAGCAAGCTTGCGAAATTTGGTACACCGGTGTTTTGTCAAATGAGATAAAATTAAGGGCAGAAATGTATGATATTGAGCGCCACAAGATTAAAGATGGTGCGGGAATCAGTTGAACAGGGCAGTGAGAAACAGAAAGGTTGTTGTGTCTGCGTTCAACGTGTGTAAAAGTGTGAAAAGACAATGAGTTGTTGGCTTGAAGCAGATAAAAGAGAACGGAGTCGATGTTGAATGTATTGCCATATATAGTAAGATTGAATATAACTGATAAAAGGTTTTTATTTTTCAAGACATTAGATGTCAGAAGATTTTGTTTGTAACAAAAGTTGAAGTAGCAAGCAGCAATAAGGCTGTCTTGGTGAAGGATTGAGATATGAGTAATATGATATTTTGTGTCTGTAAAAACAGTAGAGATAAGTGGGACAGAGACAGTAATGATAATAGTTGTTGAATCGGCAGACTAACCATTTTGAGAAGAAAACAACTGTAGAAAATGTATGTTATGAAAATAACATTTCTGATAAAATTTATGGAACTATAAATGAATGGCTGTTAAGTCAGATTAAGAAATGGTATGAAAAGTGAGGTTCAGATTAAAAATAATAATAAGGTATTGAGTATGATAAACAGGGATTAACATGATATAAAAATAATGAATGTTTCATTAAGCAAAAGGGGGGAACAATTCTATATTTTAGTGGTAAAATAAAGAGTGAAATTATGTTTATTTTTAGTTTGACAACCATTGTCTTTTGAACCTAAACCAAAAGTACAGCAACAGCGCGTGCTTATTCAGCCCGGCTTCCGGATATTAAATGTGTACTTGCTATTGTAATCAGTGTTGTTGATGATAATACCGAATTAGAGAGATGTAAAGACAGATTTTGGAATTCAATAATGTAAAATGTCGGATATTTTGTTGATATTAAGTCATTGAGGGAAAAAGACATAGTCTGTTTTATAAAGGAAAGTATGGGTCGGGGATAATTTCCCTGGACAAGTGTTAAAGTTTAAATAGAAACTTTGTGAAAACAACTGTGAAAAGATTATGATTTGGCTATTGATTGAGTCCGCCACTGGTGGACTGTTAAAAGATTACAGAGAATGGCTTATCAGCTGTGTTTACATTCCTGATTGGGACACTGCTTCAAGTGTGTGCAGTAAGTTGGAGCTGTTAGAAGGGGACAGAGAGATCGAACTATAGGCAAGGGGACAGAGAGTGTTTTAATTGTGGTCAGCTGCATTTAGCAGTAACTGTAAATGCCCACTCAGAAAGGTGTAAAAGAAAGTTGATGGAATGTGAAAGTGACGTGTATTAATGTGGGTTTGAAAGTAGAACAGGATTTGAAGACGATATTAAAGTTTTCGTCTGAGAAAGAACTAAGCATGTGAATGCAGTGCTAAGGAAAGTGAAAAGTGCAAGTAAATGAAAAGAAAGTTGAAAAGAAAGTTGATAGATGGAAGTCGTAAGTAGATTGAAAGAAAAAAGAAAGTTGATAGATGGAAGTCGTTAGTAGATTGAAAGAGAAAAGAAAGTTGAAAGATTTAAGTCGTAAGGAAATCCTTTTAAAAGGAAAATAACTAAAGTACCAGTAAAATGTAAAATTACAGGTAAGAAAAATATTTTGTAAAAGTAAAGGTAACTAAAAAGATGATTGTCTTTTAATGAAACGTTATTGAGAACTAGAATAACTATTTGTATTTAAGATCAAATAAGCAGAAGCACTAGCACTGGGTTGCTAAATGTAAAAACAATTTTGTAGAAAGGGATCTGGGGCCGTATTCACAAAGAATTTTATCTTAACACTAGGAGTACTCCTAAATCACACTAAAAGATTTTAGCTAGGAGTGTTCTCTTAAAAGTTATTCACAACGCCTTTCAGACCTACTCTTAGTAAGGAAAAATGACAACTCCTAAACTAAGAGTGAGTCTTCGTTGCTATGGATGACGTCAATTCTCATGCACGAGCTTCCTCGCAATGATCACGGTGATTGGTTGTTAGATGACAGGGCCATCATGCGAACCAACACAGACGCACCAAATCATGGAATTACGACATCTAAATATGCCTGTGTCCTACACAAAATAATAATAATAATGTCATCGAAATGCATATATAATGACATGTTTGTGCAGGCCGCAGTGAAGTGTAATTCTAAAAAGGCAGAGAGAGAGAGAAAAGTTGTGAATTAAATTAAATTAAATCAAGGTAGCCTACCCTAATGAAAACCGCCACTTGCCTAATAATGAAAAACGACACTTGCATTAACACTTGCTTGGTTAATTGACATCCTATTAGCCTAAATAGACTACTTAAAGCAAGGAAATGTTGCTCCTATTGAAGTAATGTAATAGTTGAATGACGGTAGATTATGAACTCGCCAAAACGGAAAAGAAAGCCCAACTGGACGCAGGATCAGTTACTGCTGCTGGCCCAGTTGGTGCTGAAAAAAAAAACGTAATAAAAGGGAAATTCGGCACTGGGATACGGATACAACATCGAGAATTGTGAAGTTTGCATCGAACACAATCTGGGTATTGAGTGGGTTTTCTTTCTATTCACAAACACGTCCTCATTCTGACGTGGTGCATTATTTTAATATGTGTCCCGTCTATAGCACCGACCACACCGGCAATATCCATAAAGCTGGCTTTGTTTCTTTGGAGTTGGCGAATGTCCAAAGGAAAACTTTGTCGAAAAAGAACTGTCGAATAATATGGGGTCTACAGAGTGTATTACACAATTGCATTTTCCCCGTTGCCATGTAGCGAAGTGTTATCATACATTTAAATTCGGCATTGATTGGGTTGTTGCGATTAGTTGGCGCTGTTATTGCATCCCTCACAAGATCCACAACAATCAGTATTCCCTCACGGTTAAGGCGGTATCTTTGTAATAACTCCGTGTCATTGAGTGTCTCCAATACACTGCGTCGCGCGGCGATTTTAAGACCCGTTGTGAATAGGTCTTAGTGAGTTAGGAGTCCTCTCGACTTCTTTTAAGCTGTCCCAGACTTAGGTGCTACTTTTAGGGCTAAAATGCTTCGTGAATTACTCTTAGTGAAAAAAATTAGGAGTCCTAAAGTTAGGAGTGACACGCCCATTATTTTTAGGAGTTGCTCCTAAATTTGCCTGTTAGGAGCTACTTTTAGCCTTAAAATTCTTTGTGAATACGGCCCCAGATTAAACAAACAGCTTGGTAGTGTAGTGACCATGAAGGAACTAGAAGCTGATGTTTTGGTTTCAAAAGATAAGCTGGGGACTTGGGAGAAACTGCCAGTGTGACAGTCTCAATATGAGTGGAATTTGTAATGTCTAAATTCCCTGTATGAGTAAAAGACAACTATAAAATTATTTTATATTGAAAATGTATGTAATTGCTGGCAAAGATGCCTTAAACTGGGCTAGAATTAAAAGATAAAGTAGATAAAGTTGAGAATGTTCATGTTTTATTATGAGAAACAGATACCAAGTCCTGAAGGCCTCGGAGTCTCTCTCTCTCATTCAATGTCAGAAGGCTGTTATCTTAGCCTGTCATGACGATAAGCTATTTATAGTAAAGCACAGTGTTTCAGTTGAAAATTATAGCATAATGAGATGTTAAAAGAAATCATGTTAAAGGAAATCATTGCCATTCAGAGGGCAATTAGTACTTAAATATTTTAGATTGTAAAACTGAATGACTTTAAGGAAGTCTTTAAAATAATAATGGAGACCTGAATTGAAGTGACATTTTTTGTACTTGTTATTTTAGGACCAGTAATGTATTTGTCTGATCTTAGCCTTCACCATGACACAGGACCTATGACCATGGCTATAGATGTACACTGAATAGACGGATGTGAATAAAGTTCACTGAGATTTTGTTGATTCGGACAGGTCTAACAGATTTGAGTTATTAAATACTGTTGTTATTAACCTGTTTCCCTTAACATTTATTAGGCAGTCCAGATGGAGGTGACTCTTGAATGTGCCTTTCCTAAGCTCCAGAAAACAGCTGAGTTCTGTTGAAGAAAACTGATTGTGTGAGCGGGTCATCAGTGGGTACGAGTGGCCTACCCAACGACGGGGCAGATCTTCCTGGCCAGGGGACTATACCTAAGGCAGGGTGGTTACGCAATAACACTGGACACCTCCGGATGGGGGTGTATATGTGGGACAGATATGAGAGTTGAACGCTGATTACTGGAGGCCAACTGGGGTCAGCAGATCATTGGGAGGTCAGATGCTTTGTGAGGAATCGCGACGGTCTGACCCAAGAGAATGTGAGTTCCTCTCTATATCACTCACCAGAGAGAAAACCCCGCAAATCACTGTATGGCTTGTTTTCAATTGTGACAAGTCTGATGGAAATTATAGATAAAGAGCTAATGTGAATGTGCTTTCAAGAGTCAGCTGAGACCATGAGGTGATTGTCCTTATTTGTTGGGGAGACAGTAACAAAAATATTAATTATATCAGGAACATGTTGGTTGCCTTATGGGCAAGGAAAATGATAGAAGTGTTGATTTTGAACAAATATGTCTATAAGATGGTTTTAACTACTGAAGGTTAGACATGGTGCTGACTAAAGATTAAGACAGGTTTTGTAGAGTTTGGATAATAAAGGTGAATTGAGAATTTATACAAGTATTCAAACTAAAGATAACCTTAGAAAATGATAGCATAAATGTATTTTAGATTGTTGTAATGGTTCTAATTTGAGTTAAACATTTGTATATTAACATTTGTGAACTATTAAGGGTTCTAGACTATGATTCATTAAGTTTCAGTCTTAGGAGGCTGTTAAAAAAGCAAGACATTTCTAGCAGCTGACGACATTCTAGGAAAAAACAGTTGTTTTTCAAAAGTGATAAGAATAATATGTTAAAAATTGGTAAACAATTTCAATACGGTGTGTTTCAGAAGAAATGGAAACAAAATCAAAAATGTCCAAAATGTTTCATGCTAATATTTGGTCTTGTTTCAGAGTCGGTATGCTCGTGAGAGCTTTGATGAGGCCAAGATAACTAACACCATTGTTCAATAACAATGTTCAATATAACAAAGAATCCAACTCTAATGCGACTGAGCTCGTTTCACATATAACTGTTGATATGATAGTTAGGTCATTTATCTAACAATTGAAATTTACAAAAACATTTCGGCATTCTGCCGATGAGGTCAAAAACTGCTTACTACATGTTTTCATAAAAAAGAAGAACAATTATTAAGACATAAAACACAATGTCTGTTTTCTGGATCAGGCCTAAAACTCTGGTGTCAAAGTATCGGTGTGGACAGTATATAAAAAAAAATAATAAAAAAAATGAATCATTCCACCTTTCCTGAAAAATACCACTTATCAACTGTAATTCGTTAGCTTAACTGTTGTTTAGTGACAAT
>JARPMJ010008227.1:0-2500 GCA_033366665.1 Phoxinus dragarum
TGTGAAGGCCAAGGTCATCTCATTACGAGTGGAACTAGTGCTATAGGAGTGATGCTATACGTCTCCAGCCGGGTGTCTGAAGCATGTGTCTAAACACGCCAATCCGATTGGCTGAACGTACGAGCATCGTGGCGCGGCGCGTCACCGAATCCATGAATACACACCAGAAATGCGCGCGACAGCTTCTTCTCCTTCAGAACACATATATCTGCTGTGCTTTTGTCCTGTGTGTTTGTGAAGTCAGGAGTGAAGCTGTCAGCATGAGGTTGTGTGTGTCTCCTTGTTTCATGCGTTGACGTAATTTCCACTGAAACAGGAAGCTAAGGCGGGACTCATTGAATGGCTCCTCCCCTTTCCAAATAGCCAATAGCGTTGAGTTTCCCTCACAGACTGACAGCATGGAAGAGAATCGAGCGCTGATGATACGCTTCAATAGTAGAGCTGTGAATAATCTCTAGTCATATCATTAAATATAACTCGAGTGTTTGAGCAACCGAACACACACTCCAACCCATATTACTCCGTGACGCGCCAGCGCTCGCTTTGGTCAGGCGGTGTTTATAGCATAGGGGGCGGAGCTTCAGATTCTAGAGAGCATTTGATTGGGCAGAAGATGTGATGATGAAGTTCAGCTTCAGTCCGCGGTGATGTCATAAAAATCCCTGATCCATTTAAGCGGAAGTGAGAGACTGTAAGTTTTGAATGCTTTATTACATATATATATATATAATATATAATTCTATCTCCTAAATAATAATTTTGTCATTGTTTTGGAGCACACCAGCTTATTCATAACCTTAACCCTCTGGGGACCAAAAACGCTCAGGCGCGTTTTGCTCGTGTTTTTTTTAGCAATGCAAAATAAACTCAAAATGCTCTGTTAATTTTGATCTTTCATTTTCGTGTTATACATCAATCGATCCTGTTCAGTTTCAAATTTTTTTCTGTATACTCACAATAAAAATAAAGTGTTTTGCTTTTTGCCAAATAAAGAAAAATTAACATGATGCGAGTTCTGCACTCTGTCAATGAACTCCAATTTGAAACGCGTTAGAAAATGATCTGTAACTCCTCTAAACTGCAGTCAAACAGGCAAACATACCCACGGGCATAAAGCTTGAGATCGCATCTTTCAAATGAAGTAATTTATATTAAAAACAAATATTCTCAGCTTCTGTAATCTATATGAAAAGAGAGCGATTCCAGTCGAGCTCATTACGAGCTCATTGACTTTAATTCGTTCACTTCTACTGACGGAGCGCGCTATTCACAAGATAATGTGTTAAGCCATCTATGCAAAACAGGGAAACGCCCCCAAGCAAAAGCTTTAAGTTTCTTCATTCAGTCGCCTGCGCGTTGGGAAGATGGCACGATACAATAATATTCTTCAACTTCTTTAAAAGGAATGGAGCTTCATCACTACCTACGCCTGCAACTAGGAGTGCGCTTAGCAACACATTCAGAAATCAGAAAGAGTAAGTAGGCTAGATATTTACCCACTATTATTACAGATATTTTACAGATATTTTCACAAATTAATATGGAAAACATGTCGATTTCTAAGGCCAAATTAGAACCTGGAATTGATATTTTTCCCGCAGTGCTGAATGAGAGAGCCATTAACATTATTAATAAACTATTGTTTTCTAAGTGCTAAAAACATCTCCATCTCCGCTGTTAAGCAGATGCGCTTTTAGAGAGAAATGCTCCTTTCATACGCATTACATAATCAGAATGTATTAGCTTTCGATTCGAATTTGTTCGTTTTAAAGTGGACATTTCAAGCTTAAGCTACATAGGCTATATTTAGTGTCAGTTCTCGCGCTCCAGTTCACGGAGATCATGAAAGCGCGCCTGATTGTTTTATTTTATTTTACAAAAGCTCAACGCTTTCTTGTTATTGTGAGTTTACACAAATAAAAGTAGTTGCGAATAATGTATTATTATTTTCTGTATGACCAGAAATGATAAGAGTATTTTAAGTTGTTTCACTGTTGATAGGAAAATGCAAGTGTTCGCGTCCGCGGCTCCGTGCCAAGTAGTGCGCGCTCCACACTCCACAACACAAACCGTTGGATATGCGTCAAAATCTTGTGTTTATTTGTGATAATCTTAGCCCTGTATTATTATTGTCTAACCCGAATTATGAATGACATTTGACGAATTGCTTTGTTCCTTTTTTGAATAAAAGCGTCTCTAAATATGTAGCCTAATAAATTTTATAATAATTATGGTAATTATTATTATTATTTGCGTACACTGATCCCAAACACACCGCGTCTTCTAAGTCAGGTGACTGTAAATTCCATTGCAGTTTTGCTAAATATTCCTTTTTGCACAGTTGGCGGCAAGATCTGTGTGCTTTACAAAGGACAGCTTGGTAAAAGGCAGGACACACCTTGGAAATGCCAGGCATGTAATGTTCACTTGTGTCTTCAGTTGAACATTTAGTTCCTCCACATAGAGGAATTACAATAAAACAGATTGAAAAACAAAACCC
>JARPMJ010008227.1:7500-36191 GCA_033366665.1 Phoxinus dragarum
TCCCTCACGTCCCGATCTCCTCATGTCTCGATCCCCTCATGTCCCGATCCCCTCATGTCCCGATCCCCTCATGTCCCGATCCCCTCACGTCCCGATCTCCTCACGTCCCGATCCCCTCATGTCCCGATCCCCTCATGTCCCGATCCCCTCATGTCCCGATTCCCTCACGTCCCGATTCCCTCACGTCCCGATCTCCTCATGTCCCGATCCCCTCATGTCCCGATCTCCTCATGTCCCGATCCCCTCATGTCCCGATCCCCTCATGTCCCGATCTCCTCACGTCCCGATCTCCTCAAGTCCCGATCCCCTCATGTCCCGATCTCCTCATGTCCCGATCTCCTCACGTCCCGATCTCCTCACGTCCCGATCTCCTCATGTCCCGATCCCCTCACGTCCCGATCTCCTCATGTCCCGATCCCCTCATGTCCCGATCCCCTCATGTCCCGATCCCCTCATGTCCCGATCTCCTCACGTCCCGATCCCCTCATGTCCCGATCTCCTCATGTCCCGATCCCTCACGTCCCTATTCCCTCACGTCCCCGATCTCCTCATGTCCCGATCCCCTCATGTCCCGATCCCCTCATGTCCCGATCTCCTCACGTCCCGATCTCCTCACTTCCCGATCTCCTCATGTCCCGATCCCCTCATGTCCCGATCTCCTCACGTCCCGATCTCCTCATGTCCCGATCCCCTCATGTCCCGATCCCCTCATGTCCCGATCCCCTCATGTCCCGATCTCCTCACGTCCCGATCCCCTCATGTCCCGATCTCCTCATGTCCCGATCCCCTCACGTCCCTATTCCCTCACGTCCCGATCTCCTCATGTCCCGATCCCCCTCATGTCCCGATCCCCTCATGTCCCGATCTCCTCACGTCCCGATCTCCTCACTTCCCGATCTCCTCATGTCCCGATCCCCTCACGTCCCGATCTCCTCATGTCCCGATCCCCTCATGTCCCGATCCCCTCATGTCCCGATCCCCTCATGTCCCGATCTCCTCACGTCCCGATCTCCTCACGTCCCGATCCCCTCATGTCCCGATCTCCTCATGTCCCGATCCCCTCATGTCCCGATTCCCTCACGTCCCGATCTCCTCATGTCCCGATCTCCTCATGTCCCGATCCCTTCATGTCCCGATCCCCTCATGTCCCGATCCCCTCACGTCCCGATCTCCTCACGTCCCGATCCCCTCATGTCCCGATCCCCTCATGTCCCGATCCCCTCACGTCCCGATCTCCTCATGTCCCGATCCCCTCATGTCCCGATCCCCTCACGTCCCGATCTCCTCATGTCCCGATCCCCTCATGTCCCGATCCCCTCATGTCCCGATCCCCTCATGTCCCGATCTCCTCACGTCCCGATCCCCTCATGTCCCGATCTCCTCATGTCCCGATCCCCTCATGTCCCGATTCCCTCACGTCCCGATCTCCTCATGTCTCGATCCCCTCATGTCCCGATCCCCTCATGTCCCGATCCCCTCACGTCCCGATCTCCTCACGTCCCGATCCCCTCATGTCCCGATCCCCTCATGTCCCGATCCCCTCATGTCCCGATTCCCTCACGTCCCGATTCCCTCACGTCCCGATCTCCTCATGTCCCGATCCCCTCATGTCCCGATCTCCTCATGTCCCGATCCCCTCATGTCCCGATCCCCTCATGTCCCGATCTCCTCACGTCCCGATCTCCTCAAGTCCCGATCCCCTCATGTCCCGATCTCCTCATGTCCCGATCTCCTCACGTCCGATCTCCTCAAGTCCCGATCCCCTCATGTCCCGATCTCCTCATGTCCCGATCCCCTCATGTCCCGATCCCCTCATGTCCCGATCTCCTCACGTCCCGATCTCCTCACGTCCCGATCTCCTCATGTCCCGATCCCCTCACGTCCCGATCTCCTCATGTCCCGATCCCCTCATGTCCCGATCCCCCTCATGTCCCGATCCCCTCATGTCCCGATCTCCTCACGTCCCGATCCCCTCATGTCCCGATCTCCTCATGTCCCGATCCCCTCACGTCCCTATTCCCTCACGTCCCGATCTCCTCATGTCCCGATCCCCTCATGTCCCGATCCCCTCATGTCCCGATCTCCTCACGTCCCGATCTCCTCACTTCCCGATCTCCTCATGTCCCGATCCCCTCACGTCCCGATCTCCTCATGTCCCGATCCCCTCATGTCCCGATCCCCTCATGTCCCGATCTCCTCATGTCCCGATCCCCTCATGTCCCGATCCCCTCATGTCCCGATCTCCTCATGTCCCGATCCCCTCATGTCCCGATCCCCTCATGTCCCGATCTCCTCACGTCCCGATCTCCTCACGTCCCGATCCCCTCACGTCCCGATCCCCTCACGTCCCGATCCCCTCACGTCCCGATCCCCTCATGTCCCGATCCCCTCATGTCCCGATCCCCTCATGTCCCGATCCCCTCATGTCCCGATCTCCTCACGTCCCGATCCCCTCATGTCCCGATCTCCTCATGTCCCGATCCCCTCACGTCCCTATTCCCTCACGTCCCGATCTCCTTATGTCCCGATCCCCTCATGTCCCGATCCCCTCACGTCCCGATCCCCTCACGTCCCGATCTCCTCATGTCCCGATCCCCTCATGTCCCGATCCCCTCATGTCCCGATCCCCTCATGTCCCGATCTCCTCACGTCCCGATCCCCTCATGTCCCGATCTCCTCATGTCCCGATCCCCTCACGTCCCTATTCCCCCACGTCCCGATCTCCTCATGTCCCGATCCCCTCATGTCCCGATCCCCTCATGTCCCGATCTCCTCACGTCCCGATCTCCTCACTTCCCGATCTCCTCATGTCCCGATCCCCTCACGTCCCGATCTCCTCATGTCCCGATCCCCTCATGTCCCGATCCCCCTCATGTCCCGATCCCCTCATGTCCCGATCTCCTCACGTCCCGATCTCCTCACGTCCCGATCCCCTCATGTCCCGATCTCCTCATGTCCCGATCCCCTCATGTCCCGATTCCCTCACGTCCCGATCTCCTCATGTCCCGATCTCCTCATGTCCCGATCCCCTCATGTCCCGATCCCCTCATGTCCCGATCCCCTCACGTCCCGATCTCCTCATGTCCCGATCCCCTCATGTCCCGATCCCCTCATGTCCCGATCCCCTCACGTCCCGATCTCCTCATGTCCCGATCCCCTCATGTCCCGATCCCCTTATGTCCCGATCCCCTCATGTCCCGATCCCCTCACGTCCCGATCCCCTCACATCCCGATCCCCTCATGTCCCGATCCCCTCACGTCCCGATCCCCTCACGTCCCGATCCCCTCACGTCCCGATCACCTCATGTCCCCGACCCCCTTATGTCCCGATCCCCTCATGTCCCGATCTCCTCATGTCCCGATCTCCTCACGTCCCGATCCCCTTATGTCCCGATCCCCTCATGTCCCGATCCCCTCACGTCCCGATCTCCTCACGTCCCGATCCCCTCACGTCCCGATCCCCTCATGTCCCGATCCCCTCATGTCCCGATCCCCTCATGTCCCGATCTCCTCACGTCCCGATCCCCTCATGTCCCGATCTCCTCATGTCCCGATCCCCTCATGTCCCGATTCCCTCACGTCCCGATCCCCTCATGTCCCGATCCCCTCATGTCCCGATCCCCTCAACGTCCCGATCTCCTCATGTCCCGATCCCCTCATGTCCCCATCCCCTCATGTCCCGATCCCCTCATGTCCCGATTCCCTCATGTCCCGATCCCCTCACGTCCCGATCTCCTCACGTCCCGATCCCCTCATGTCCCGATCTCCTCATGTCCCGATCCCCTCATGTCCCGATCCCCTCATGTCCCGATCCCCTCATGTCCCGATCTCCTCACGTCCCGATCTCCTCAAGTCCCGATCCCCTCATGTCCCGATCTCCTCATGTCCCGATCCCCTCATGTCCCGATCCCCTCATGTCCCGATCTCCTCACGTCCCGATCTCCTCACGTCCCGATCCCCTCATGTCCCGATCCCCTCATGTCCCGATCCCCTCTTGTCCCGATCTCCTCACGTCCCGATCTCCTCAAGTCCCGATCCCCTCATGTCCCGATCTCCTCATGTCCCGATCCCCTCATGTCCCGATCTCCTCACGTCCCGATCCCCTCATGTCCCGATCTCCTCATGTCCCGATCCCCTCATGTCCCGATCTCCTCACGTCCTGATCTCCTCATGTCCCGATCTCCTCATGTCCCGATCTCCTCATGTCCCGATCTCCTCATGTCCCGATCTCCTCATGTCCCGATCTCCTCATGTCCCGATCTCCTCACGTCCCGATCTCCTCACGTCCCGATCTCCTCATGTCCCGATCTCCTCATGTCCCGATCTCCTCATGTCCCGATCTCCTCATGTCCCGATCCCCTCATGTCCCGATCTCCTCATGTCCCCGATCCCCTCATGTCCCGATCTCCTCACGTCCCGATCTCCTCATGTCCCGATCTCCTCATGTCCCGATCTCCTCATGTCCCGATCTCCTCATGTCCCGATCTCCTCATGTCCCGATCTCCTCATGTCCCGATCTCCTCACGTCCCGATCTCCTCACGTCCCGATCTCCTCATGTCCCGATCTCCTCATGTCCCGATCTCCTCACGTCCCGATCTCCTCATGTCCCGATCTCCTCATGTCCCGATCTCCTCATGTCCCGATCTCCTCATGTCCCGATCCCACACACATCACGACACTGATGAGATAAGATATTATAGCGATACTTCAAGACATGCGGTGAAAGGTTGTCAAAGATCTCCTCATGTCCCGATCCCACACACATCACGACACTGATGAGATAAGATATTATAGCGATACTTCAAGACATGCGGTGAAAGGTTGTCAAAAAGTTAACTGTTGATTCAAATGTTCAATTTGGTTTTACAGTGTGTGTGTGTGTGTGTGTGTGTGTGTCTGTGTTTGTCTGTGTCTGTGTGTGTGTGTAAATGAACAGCTTGGACTTGGTGCTGGAAACCCAAAGCTTGACAATAGAGATACCAGAACAACAATATTCATGATTCTGAAGCTGGAAACAGAATTATTGTAGACGAATATGCTTGATCTGTCATTGACTAGATATATATAAAATAATGTTGGACACTTTTTACTGTTAACAAGACATCTGGCATCCCCCATCACATTATTATACATCATATTCAACATTATATACCAGATTAATATAGTTCTTCTGACTCTAAAACTCTGAAAACTTGCATTTTTTTGTATTAGTAATTTCAGTAATTTGTATTTTGGGTGAACTATACACCATACATGTTGTCATTATCCCCGATGCATGTGTGTGTGTGATATATTGTAACTTCCCTACTCAAAAGTATGTAGTTTGCTGGTGATGGATTATTTTTGAGAGTGTGTAAAACATGAAGTGAGATTTAGCCTTGAATAAAACTGATAGCACACTTCTCCCGTGTTGTGTTGATGTGCAAGCCTTCACAGCTAAACCAGTGCGCCGCTAACAGTTTAATGGGAACGGTCTCAGTGTCAGTGTTCAAACCTGAACTTAACAGTCGTCTTATACTCTAATGAAGTTGCAAAGTTACTTTTAGTTGGTGTAATGTCTACAGTGGACTATAGAAATAAAGTGTATGTTTGCCAGACATTACAGATATTTAGTGGTTAGCAATGGGTTGATCAATCCCAGAATCTTCTGTATCCATTTATCACAAACTCTATTGTTGTGTTATGATGAGTGAGTGGAAAGATTATATGCATTTTCAGTTATCTTTAATCATACTGGAGAAGTATTAACATC
Organism: Phoxinus dragarum; assembly: GCA_033366665.1. Lineage (NCBI taxonomy): Eukaryota > Metazoa > Chordata > Actinopteri > Cypriniformes > Leuciscidae > Phoxinus > Phoxinus dragarum. The sequence goes on from JARPMJ010008227.1 coordinate 13,254, forward strand.
CGTTGCTCCAATTCCCTAAAACATGGGAATGATATACGACAGTCCCATACTACGAGGTATCCGCTAGTCCTGTGTGACGCTGGGCCACAGACCCAGTCTCAGTCGCTCGGGTATATCTGGGGCAACAGCAACTAGAGATCGTATGGGTCAAAATTATGGATCAAAAACTGCCCAAAATCATCAGGATATTAAGCGTCTCATCCTACATGACGTCCAGTGCATGTCCTGTAGATTGTGTGAAGTCCGCTCTGTCTGGTTGGTGTGTGTACACACAGTCATCAGTGTGTGAGTGTGTGGCACATCTGGCGGGCCACAGCTGGATCTGCTCATCCTCTGGATGTTCCCAACGGTCCCAAATCAACAGACTCATGTCGGCATGAATGCATGTCTCAAAACAACCTTGGGTTAAAAACAACCCAAGGGCTGGGTAAATATAGGACAGATAAAACTGGGTTGTTAATTTAACCCAGCATACTGGGTTGATTCATTTTTTTTCTATAGTACACTGTAAAAAAATATTTTCATGATTTATCACAACTATTTATCTTTTGTCTTAACACACTATTTTGAGTGTCTGTTTATTAAACCATTCTTCTTCATTGTATTAACTCACATTTTTTAATTACAACAAACTCAAAATTTTAAGGCAACAAGTTACCTTGCTTTTTTAAGTTAAACCAGCATTTTTTTTATAGTGTACTAGCTTTTTCTTTCTTCTTTTTTACATGAATTCATGTTTACAGATTAACTTAAATCCTCTAAACTTAAAAAAAAACACGCACATAACCACTGGTTTGCATGATAATTCCTTGATTTTTTTATCATATTTTACAGTATAGCATATTAGTTTTGAATACATATAGCATACATTTAAGCTCGTTTAACAAATATTAGAAGTAAAAATCTTACATGTACAGTATAAGTAATTCCAGTGTGATGGCCCAGTCTGTGTTGTGCCGTGTCCACTGTAGCGCTCTGGATCTCGAGCCGGATCTTGATAATAATAATAAGACCTCTCACTCAGACCGCAGAAATATGACTGACTCCATAACCGGTCCATAAACAATCAGTGTACAGTTCTGAGAACATATTTTAACTTTATAAGCATGTATATTCTGTATCTTTTTGAATAAAATCATAAAATATTACGCAAGGCATCAGGCGTTTCCATCACCCCAAAAACACAGACGAGACTCACACCGCGCCCCGGTTTTTTTGCTTATAACGAATAACGAATTTATGTAATGTAGCCTACTACACAAACCTGTATTTTAGTCATTTGACATTGGCTTTTGGCTTGCTGAGTTGGGGACATTAAATGTAAACACTGTAAAGCAGCTCTGAAACGCTGTAAAGCGGCTCTGAAACACTGTAAAGCGGCTCTGAAACACTGTAAAGCGACTCTGAAACACTGTAAAGCAGCTCTGAAACACTGTAAAGCGACTCTGAAACGCTGTAAAGCGGCTCTGAAACACTGTAAAGCGACTCTGAAACACTGTAAAGCGGCTCTGAAACACTGTAAAGCAGCTCTGAAACACTGTAAAGCGACTCTGAAACGCTGTAAAGCGGCTCTGAAACACTGTAAAGCGACTCTGAAACACTGTAAAGCGGCTCTGAAACACTGTAAAGCGACTCTGAAACACTTTTAAAGCGACTCTGAAACACTGTAAAGCGGCTCTGAAACACTGTAAAGCGGCTCTGAAACACTGTAAAGCGGCTCTGAAACACTGTAAAGCGACTCTGAAACACTGTAAAGCGACTCTGAAACACTGTAAAGCGGCTCTGAAACGCTGTAAAGCGGCTCTGAAACACTGTAAAGCGACTCTGAAACACTAAAGCGACTCTGAAACACTGTAAAGCGGGCTCTGAAACACTGTAAAGCGGCTCTGAAACACTGTAAAGCAACTCTGAAACACTGTAAAAGCGGCTCTCAAACACTGTAAAGCGGCTCTGAAACGCTGTAAAGCGACTCTGAAACGCTGTAAAGCGGCTCTAAAACACTGTAAAGCGACTCTGAAACACTGTAAAAGCGGCTCTGAAACACTGTAAAGCGGCTCTGAAACACTAAAGCGACTCTGAAACGCTGTAAAGCGGCTCTGAAACGCTGTAAATCAGCTCTGAAACGCTGTAAAGCGGCTCTAAAACACTGTAAAGCGACTCTGAAACACTGTAAAGCGGCTCTAAAACGCTGTAAAGCGACTCTGAAACACTGTAAAGCGGCTCTGAAACACTGTAAAGTGGCTCTGAAACGCTGTAAAGCGGCTCTGAAACACTGTAAAGTGGCTCTGAAACACTGTAAAGCGGCTCTGAAAACGCTGTAAAGCGGCTCTGAAACACTGTAAAGCGACTCTGAAACACTGTAAAGCGACTCTGAAACACTGTAAAGCGGCTCTGAAAAATGTAAAGCGACTCTGAAATACTAAAGCGACTCTGAAACACTGTAAAGCGGCTCTGAAACTCTGAAACACTGTAAAGCGACACTGAAACACTGTAAAGCGGCTCTGAAACACTGTAAAGCGGCTCTGAAACACTAAAGCGACTCTGAAACGCTGTAAAGCGGCTCTGAAACGCTGTAAATCAGCTCTGAAACGCTGTAAAGCGGCTCTAAAACACTGTAAAGCGACTCTGAAACACTGTAAAGCGACTCTGAAACACTGTAAAGCGGCTCTGAAACGCTGTAAAGCGGCTCTGAAACGCTGTAAAGCGGCTCTGAAACAATGTAAAGCGACTCTGAAACACTGTAAAGCGGCTCTAAAACACTGCAAAGCGACTCTGAAACACTGTAAAGCGGCTCTGAAACGCTGTAAAGCGGCTCTGAAACACTGTAAAGCGGCTCTGAAACGCTGTAAAGCGGCTCTGAAACACTAAAGCGACTCTGAAACACTGTAAAGCGGCTCTGAAACACTGTAAAGCGGCTCTGAAACACTGTAAAGCAACTCTGAAACACTGTAAAGCGGCTCTCAAACACTGTAAAGCGGCTCTGAAACGCTGTAAAGCGACTCTGAAACGCTGTAAAGCGGCTCTAAAACACTGTAAAGCGACTCTGAAACACTGTAAAGCGGCTCTGAAACACTGTAAAGCGGCTCTGAAACACTAAAGCGACTCTGAAACGCTGTAAAGCGGCTCTGAAACGCTGTAAATCAGCTCTGAAACGCTGTAAAGCGGCTCTAAAACACTGTAAAGCGACTCTGAAACACTGTAAAGCGGCTCTAAAACGCTGTAAAGCGACTCTGAAACACTGTAAAGCGGCTCTGAAACACTGTAAAGTGGCTCTGAAACGCTGTAAAGCGGCTCTGAAACACTGTAAAGTGGCTCTGAAACACTGTAAAGCGGCTCTGAAACGCTGTAAAGCGGCTCTGAAACACTGTAAAGCGACTCTGAAACACTGTAAAGCGACTCTGAAACACTGTAAAGCGGCTCTGAAAAAATGTAAAGCGACTCTGAAATACTAAAGCGACTCTGAAACACTGTAAAGCGGCTCTGAAACTCTGAAACACTGTAAAGCGACACTGAAACACTGTAAAGCGGCTCTGAAACACTGTAAAGCGGCTCTGAAACACTAAAGCGACTCTGAAACGCTGTAAAGCGGCTCTGAAACGCTGTAAATCAGCTCTGAAACGCTGTAAAGCGGCTCTAAAACACTGTAAAGCGACTCTGAAACACTGTAAAGCGACTCTGAAACACTGTAAAGCGGCTCTGAAACGCTGTAAAGCGGCTCTGAAACAATGTAAAGCGACTCTGAAACACTGTAAAGCGGCTCTAAAACACTGCAAAGCGACTCTGAAACACTGTAAAGCGGCTCTGAAACGCTGTAAAGCGGCTCTGAAACACTGTAAAGCGGCTCTGAAACGCTGTAAAGCGGCTCTGAAACACTAAAGCGACTCTGAAACACTGTAAAGCGGCTCTGAAACACTGTAAAGCGGCTCTGAAACGCTGTAAAGCGGCTCTGAAACACTGTAAAGCGGCTCTGACACAATGTAAACATTTTAAGATGCTGAAGATCATTAGTGCCACAACACACATTTAGCAGTATTAACAATATTAAATATTATGGATCTCACTCTGAAATGGATTTATAAATTGTAGTCATTCGGTAGACTTGATCATTTCCAGTAATTTTGTATGCATGTTATTTGGTAAATCATTAAAGAGGCAAATGAGTCTAAATATGCAAAGTACCGGGAACAGGAGAAGCTGCACTGCTATTATCAACATTCATAACTGCACTTGAGGAAATCTGAACATAAATGACTGATATTACTCACTTTATCTTCACGAGTCAAAATGAGAAATACTGTAGTGGCCAAAAGTGATGAACCTTTATTCAAATATTATTACAAATGTGATAAAGGTTTTGTAAGCATATTGCGTAGTTCTTGGATTTGATTGTTATATTTGTGAAAAGCACATATAGTGCGTGTGTGACAGGCTGACGAAGAAATTATAAATACATGCAAAGCCAAGAGAGAGCCAACTAAAATATTAATAACGGATTATTTGCTTTTTGTTTTTCTATGCTTTTATAGTGTAGTAAAGCGGCTGAAACACTGTATTCACTATATTCATGACACAATGTAAAGCGGCTCTGAAACACTGTAAAGCGGCTCTGAAACACTGTAAAGCGGCTCTGACACAATGTAAAGCGGCTCTGAAACGCTGTAAAGCGGCTCTGAAACGCTGTAAAGCGACTCTGAAACACTGTAAAGCGGCTCTGAAACGCTGTAAAGCGGCTCTGAAACGCTGTAAAGCGGCTCTGAAACACTGTAAAGCGGCTCTGAAACGCTGTAAAGCGGCTCTGAAACACTGTAAAGCGACTCTGAAACACTGTAAAGCAGCTCTGAAACGCTGTAAAGCGGCTCTGAAACACTGTAAAGCAGCTCTGAAACACTGTAAAGCAGCTCTGAAACGCTGTAAAGCGGCTCTGAAACGCTGTAAAGCGACTCTGAAACACTGTAAAGCGGCTCTGAAACGCTGTAAAGCGGCTCTGAAACACTGTAAAGTGGCTCTGAAACACTGTAAAGCGGCTCTGAAACGCTGTAAAGCGGCTCTGAAACACTGTAAAGCGACTGACACACTGTAAAGCGGCTCTGAAACGCTGTAAAGCGGCTCTGAAACGCTGTAAAGCGGCTCTGAAACACTGTAAAGCGGCTCTGAAACGCTGTAAAGCGGCTCTGAAACACTGTAAAGCGGCTCTGAAACACTGTAAAGCAGCTCTGAAACACTGTAAAGCGGCTCTGAAACACTGTAAAGCGGCTCTGAAACGCTGTAAAGCGACTGACACACTGTAAAGCGGCTCTGAAACACTGTAAAGCAGCTCTGAAACGCTGTAAAGCGGCTCTGAAACACTGTAAAGCGGCTCTGAAACGCTGTAAAGCGGCTCTGAAACACTGTAAAGCAGCTCTGAAACGCTCTAAAGCGGCTCTGAAACACTGTAAAGCAGCTCTGAAACGCTCTAAAGCAGCTCTGAAACGCTGTAAAGCGGCTCTGAAACACTGTAAAGCGACTGACACACTGTAAAGCGGCTCTGAAACACTGTAAAGCAGCTCTGAAACGCTGTAAAGCGGCTCTGAAACACTGTAAAGCGGCTCTGAAACGCTGTAAAGCGGCTCTGAAACACTGTAAAGCAGCTCTGAAACGCTCTAAAGCGGCTCTGAAACACTGTAAAGCAGCTCTGAAACACTGTAAAGCAGCTCTGAAACGCTGTAAAGCGGCTCTGAAACGCTGTAAAGCGACTCTGAAACACTGTAAAGCGGCTCTGAAACGCTGTAAAGCGGCTCTGAAACACTGTAAAGTGGCTCTGAAACACTGTAAAGTGGCTCTGAAACGCTGTAAAGCGGCTCTGAAACACTGTAAAGCGACTGACACACTGTAAAGCAGCTCTGAAACACTGTAAAGCAGCTCTGAAACACTGTAAAGCGGTTTTGTCGATGATGATTAGACAATATTTAGCTGAGTATCACAACACAAGCGATATTACCAGAGTAGTTCTGAGCTGGATCTCCAGTCTGTGATGAGCTCACCCGTGCCATCTCTCTCTCTCCTGACAGTACGAGTACTTCAATGCGGTGCTGATCAACGAGCTGGACGAGGAGGGCAGAGCGTGGAGCTGGGTGGAGAATTCCTCCTGCAGCCGAACGAACACTTCAACAACCTGTCTGTGAACCTCAGCCTCAGTGTGGTCCAGGTGCCCACCAACATGTACAACAGAGGTGAGGTCCGCACGGGTGCCCACCAACATGTACAACAGAGGTGAGGTCAGCACGGGGACTCGGAGACGGACACGGCGTCATGCTCCTCGTGCTCTGGGCAGATACACACGCCTTTAGTAGCTCCTTCCAGTCCTCTGATTGGCCAAGCACTGTTCACATACTGCTGATAGTTCATATAACTACTGTTTGTGATCATGAGTTGCTACTGTACAAACAAAGCTGTTCGAGAATTGATACGAATTTAAAAAGTAAGAGATGAATAAATGAAATGCAAGCAGTATTCTGAGAGAAAAAGCAACATAAAAAATATGCAAAAGATTAATTAAGTCACTTTCCCAAATCACTAGATTTAATAACGCATCATTATTAGTCATAATTCAAATCAAGATATGTGCAACTCAACTAATGTACGAATTACATTTTAAGATGCTGAAGATCATTAGTGCCACAACACACATTTAGCAGTATTAACAATATTAAATATTATGGATCTCACTCTGAAATGGATTTATAAATTGTAGTCATTCGGTAGACTTGATCATTTCCAGTAATTTTGTATGCATGTTATTTGGTAAATCATTAAAGAGGCAAATGAGTCTAAATATGCAAAGTACCGGGAACAGGAGAAGCTGCACTGCTATTATCAACATTCATAACTGCACTTGAGGAAATCTGAACATAAATGACTGATATTACTCACTTTATCTTCACGAGTCAAAATGAGAAATACTGTAGTGGCCAAAAGTGATGAACCTTTATTCAAATATTATTACAAATGTGATAAAGGTTTTGTAAGCATATTGCGTAGTTCTTGGATTTGATTGTTATATTTGTGAAAAGCACATGTAGTGACAGGCTGACGAAGAAATTATAAATACATGCAAAGCCAAGAGAGAGCCAACTAAAATATTAATAACGGATTATTTGCTTTTTGTTTTTCTATGCTTTTATAGTGTAGTAAAAATAACTGTAGTTTGCCTTTTTGCCAAATAATTTTGTCAAATAAATTAATGATATTAAACAGCAATATACTATTTTTTTTTGACTAGTCCTAATTAAACTACAGATATCTACAAGTTAATTTTAGATCTCTAAAATGAACCCATTCAGAATTAGTTATGATTCGAGCGCCCCAGAGTGTGTCCAGGTGTGTGTGAGCGTCCCAGAGTGTGTCCGGGTGTGTGTGAGCGCCCCAGAGTGTGTCCGGGTGTGTGTGAGCGTCCCAGAGTGTGTCCGGGTGTGTGTGAGCGCCCCAGAGTGTGTCCGGGTGTGTGTGAGCGCCCCAGAGTGTGTCCAGGTGTGTGTGAGCGCCCCAGAGTGTGTCCGGGTGTGTGTGAGCGCCCCAGAGTGTGTCCGGGTGTGTGTGAGCGCCCCAGAGTGTGTCCGGGTGTGTGTGAGCGCCCCAGAGTGTGTCCAGGTGTGTGTGAGCGCCCCAGAGTGTGTCCGGGTGTGTGTGAGCGCCCCAGAGTGTGTCCGGGTGTGTGTGAGCCGGCTCCTAATGTCCGTACCAGTGGAAATTACTGAATGACTTGATCTCAATCTCAATTTATACAGCACAAAAAATTGTCCACCGCGCTTATTGTGTGCAGCAGCAGCACATAAACATGCCAGATATATACAATAAAAGGATTACAATGTAAAAGATGAATATAGTGTACATAGAGATATGCTTGTGCTTTAACCACACACACACACACACGCGCACACACGCACACACACACACGTGCACCACACACACACACGCACCACACACACACACACGCGCACGCATAACTGGCTTTTAAAGGGAATGGGAGACGAGAATCTGATTGGTTCATTTCACGTTTTGCCCAAAACACACGCATTACTCATTGAGAGCATAGAGACAACACTTTTAGACCATGGGCCGGGAGCGCCGACCATTTAACCCATCATTGAATTAGCAAAAGTGGATCCGGACGCCCTAGTGCACTGTGCTTTGCGTTTAGACCATGCGCTTAGATCCTTAAAATAGGGCTCTAACTAAGTCTCCTTCATCGCCGCTGGTTCTGCCTCCTCCTACAGCAAACTGGCTCCTCCTACAGCACACCGACTCCTCCTATAGCACACAGGCTCCTCCTAGAACACACCGACTCCTCCTACAGCACACTGACTCCTCCTACAGCACACCGACTCCTCCTACAGCACACCGACTCCTCCTATAGCACACAGGCTCCTCCTACAGCACACCGACTCCTCCTATAGCACACAGGCTCCTCCTACAGCACACCGACTCCTCCTACAGCACACCAACTCCTCCTATAGCACACAGGCTCCTCCTATAGCACACCGACTCCTCCTACAGCACACTGACTCCTCCTACAGCACACCGACTCCTCCTACAGCACATCGACTCCTCCTATAGCACACCGACTCCTCCTACAGCACACTGACTCCTCCTACAGCACACTGACTCCTCCTACAGCACACTGACTCCTCCTATAGCACACCGACTCCTCCTACAGCACACTGACTCCTCCTACAGCACACCGACTCCTCCTACAGCACACCGACTCCTCCTATAGCACACCGACTCCTCCTATAGCACACAGGCTCCTCCTAGAACACACCGACTCCTCCTACAGCACACTGACTCCTCCTACAGCACACCGACTCCTCCTACAGCACACCGACTCCTATAGCACACAGGCTCCTCCTAGAACACACCGACTCCTCCTACAGCACACTGACTCCTCCTACAGCACACCGACTCCTCCTACAGCACACCGACTCCTCCTACAGCACACCGACTCCTCCTACAGCACACCGACTCCTCCTATAGCACACTGACTCCTCCTACAGCACACTGACTCCTCCTACAGCACACTGACTCCTCCTACAGCACACCGACTCCTCTTACAGCACACCGACTCCTCCTATATCACACAGGCTCCTCCTAGAACACACCGACTCCTCCTACAGCACACTGACTCCTCCTACAGCACACCGACTCCTCCTACAGCACACCGACTCCTCCTATAGCACACAGGCTCCTCCTAGAACACACCGACTCCTCCTAGAGCACACCGACTCCTCCTACAGCACACCGACTCCTCCTACAGCACACCGACTCCTCCTACAGCACACAGACTCCTCCTACAGCACACAGACTCCTCCTACAGCACACCGACTCCTCCTATAGCACACTGACTCCTCCTACAGCACACCGACTCCTCCTACAGCACACCGACTCCTCCTACAGCACACCGACTCCTCCTACAGCACACCGACTCCTCCTATAGCACACTGACTCCTCCTACAGCACACCGACTCCTCCTACAGCACACCGACTCCTCCTACAGCACACCGACTCCTCCTATAGCACACAGACTCCTCCTACAGCACACTGACTCCTCCTACAGCACACTGGCTCCTCCTACAGCACACTGGCTCCTCCTACAGCACACTGGCTCCTCCTACAGCACACTGACTCCTCCTACAGCACACTGACTCCTCCTACAGCACACTGACTCCTCCTACAGCACACTGACACACTGACTCCTCCTACAGCACACCGGCTCCCTACAGCACACTGACTCCTCCTACAGCACACTGGCTCCTCCTACAGCACACTGACTCCTCCTACAGCACACTGACTCCTCCTACAGCACACTGGCTCCTCCTACAGCACACTGACACACTGACTCCTCCTACAGCACACTGACTCCTCCTACAGCACACTGGCTCCTCCTTCAGCCCTCTGAATCCTCCTACAGCACACTGGCTCTTCCTACAGCTCACTGGCTCTTCCTACAGCACACTGGCTCCTCCTCCAGCACACTGGCTCCTCCTACAGCACACCGACTCCTCCTACAGCACACCGACTCCTCCTACAGCACACTGACTCCTCCTACAGCACACCGGCTCCCTACAGCACACTGACTCCTCCTACAGCACACTGACTCCTCCTACAGCACACAGGCTCCTCCTAGAGCACACCGACTCCTCCTACAGCACACCGACTCCTCCTACAGCACACCGACTCCTCCTACAGCACACCGACTCCTCCTACAGCACACGACTCCTCCTATAGCACACTGACTCCTCCTACAGCACACCGACTCCTCCTACAGCACACCGACTCCTCCTACAGCACACCGACTCCTCCTACAGCACACCGACTCCTCCTATAGCACACAGACTCCTCCTACAGCACACTGACTCCTCCTACAGCACACTGGCTCCTCCTACAGCACACTGGCTCCTCCTACAGCACACTGACTCCTCCTACAGCACACTGGCTCCTCATACAGCACACCGGCTCCTCCTACAGCACACTGACTCCTCCTTCAGCCCACTGACTCCTCCTCCAGCACACTGGCTCCTCCTACAGCACACCGACTCCTCCTACAGCACACCGACTCCTCCTACAGCACACCGACTCCTCCTACAGCACACGACTCCTCCTATAGCACACTGACTCCTCCTACAGCACACCGACTCCTCCTACAGCACACCGACTCCTCCTACAGCACACCGACTCCTCCTACAGCACACTGGCTCTTCCTACAGCACACCGGCTCCTCCTACAGCACACCGGCTCCTCCTACAGCACAGTGACTCCTCCTTCAGCCCACTGACCCCTCCTACAGCACACTGACTCCTCCTACAGCACACTGGCTCCTCATACAGCACACCGGCTCCTCCTACAGCACACTGACTCCTCCTTCAGCCCACTGACTCCTCCTCCAGCACACTGGCTCCTCCTACAGCACACCGGCTCCTCCTACAGCACAGTGACTCCTCCTTCAGCCCACTGATTCCTCCTACAGCACACTGACTCCTCCTACAGCACACTGGCTCCTCCTACAGCACACTGGCTCCTCCTACAGCACACTGACTCCTCCTCCAGCACACTGGCTCCTCCTCCAGCACACTGACTCCTCCTACAGCACACTGGCTCCTCCTACAGCACACTGGCTCCTCCTACAGCACACTGACTCCTCCTACAGCACACTGGCTCCTCCTACAGCACACTGGCTCCTCCTACAGCACACTGGCTCCTCCTACAGCACACTGGCTCCTCCTACAGCACACTGGCTCCTCCTCCAGCACACTGGCTCCTCCTACAGCACACTGACTCCTCCTACAGCACACTGGCTCCTCCTACAGTACATTGGCTCCTCCTACAGCACACTGGCTCCTCCTACAGTACACTGGCTCCTCCTACAGCACACTGGCTCCTCCTACAGCACACTGGCTCCTCCTACATTAGCCACTCCTCGCAGCTCTCATTACATCTGTCATAGTAAGCAATTACTTTTGAACATCAAGTATTGTATATTTCTCAACACAATACTCACATAATTTAAATATTAATAATAAAAACGATCTTTTCAATGAAAGATGTATATGCACTGTAAATGTAACATCAGAAGAAGGAAGATGTAACAAGCATGAGGAGTCCCCAGAATGCATTGCTCCATTTACACTGAAGGATTATTTCCTTTATTTTGTGGATAAAGCTCCACTTTACTCAGGATTCTGCGGAGAGAATCCCTCTCTCCTCTTCATATGCAAAGTACACTCCAGGGGAAGACGCTCGCTTAATTGTATAAAAATGAAGGACTTTTATCAATGGACCGCTCAGCTCGGGAATATTCATCATTTTGAGTGAGAGTTTTTGTTTTATTTGCACTTTAAATCTGCAGTACTGAAGATTATTCGGTTAAAATTGAAGAAAATCCATTCTTGAGCTAGTACATGACATGAGTGTTGTGTTAGTATTATAACGGTCTCGTTGCCTTACCCACTCCCACAATGGTAATCTTATATTACTTCAGGTCAGATTCTGCAGATAGGGTCAGTTACCCACAAGGCCATGGGAGAGGAGTTAGCAGGTACTGTACATCCAGGTCACGGATGGAAACTGCTCATTTTTCTGTTTTACTTCGCTTTAAAAAAAAAAATTATGTAACATGATTTGTGTAGATTCAATGACTTTTTATTTTTTAGCAATTGAGAGGAAGCAATCTGATCGCTTACTTCAGAAGACAACGTGATCACAGAATGTTTTCTTTTTTTATAGTTTTCCAAAATGTAGAGTATAAACTGGCCAGGGCACAGATGTCCACAGAGTGCAGACTCAGCTTTAGCAGTGTTGCTGCGACACATCGATCTGAAGCTGGAGTCCAGAGCTCGGATTACTCAACGCCGTGTTTCCGTCCAGAATAAATCAGCAATTGAGAGAACTGGCTGACAGTCACTGAAGAGCGCCACCTACTGGCACAGCACTGTACCCTGAAGCCTCTGGCGCTCTGGAAACACTGGTTTTGAGCGTGCATCTTTCAGTAAACAAGCTTCATTATGAAACGTTTTGAAATTGCAATGGTTTTCCACTAGGGGGCGATCTCAGTGAACCCATGAGCCAGTGTCTATGTGGTTTATGGTCTATATGGATATTTATCTGATCTCAGATCAGTTCTATTAATCTGTATCCATTTTAAAGACACATTTGTATAACAATGAAGAGATGTAGTTAATAATATCCTATTAGTCTGATTAATCAAAAATAACGTGTTATTAGGACACTTCATTTTTAATAGTATTAGATGATTTGTTAATGATCTCATGACTTACAGCATCAGTTGAGTCGCTTCATAAATCCTCTATATGGGATAGTAAAGTGTCCATCAGACACACACTTCAGGATCTCTCCGGAAGTACACACACACTGCTCTGGTCACACACTGTACGGTCGGGCCGTATGCGATGTCTTATTTACACAGGAATAACTAGATAACGACACACACGTGCACATCCGGGAGTAAAGACGAGGGAACGGACAAGCAGAACACACAGAGACCAGTGGAGTGACACAACTGGTGGAAACCTCAGTCCTGGTACTGGGGGAATATCAGCCTCTCGTCCAATCAGATTCGAGGACCAGAACTAATTGTTTTACAAACATAAGTATATTATTCCCGGCTCTGAGGAAGTCTGGGCCGCTTCATGAGACGTGCATGTTGTCCCATAGCCGCTGTTATTCCCAGTGTTCTTCAAGGCTGGACTTGTGCTCTCAGAAAACTGGATCCAGTTAAAACTGTACAAACCAATGATTCCCACTTGTGTTGCAGACCTCCGCCATAATGAATGGGGTGTACTGGTCAGAGGCGCTCAACACGGTGTTCGTGGACAACTTCAACAGAGACCCTTCTCTCATATGGCAGTACTTCGGGAGCGCCAAAGGCTTCTTCAGGCAGTATCCAGGTAAGCGCTGGTGTTGGTGATTCCCATAGGCTGCAGGGTTCATGCGGAGTCTGGAAAACACTTGATTTAAGAGTTCAAGGTTTTTGAATATGTACTTTGAAAATGCTTCATATTGTTACCTTCGAATGTCTAGTGTGATGAATAATCAGTAACGCTTGCACACGGGGAGTCTCATGGCTGGGATGTAGAAGTACGCGTGATTCATCAGTTCAGCGGAGACCGGATTCTTCACGACACGGTTTCGTTGACGGCCGACTGGGACAGAAGTGTGAGATATGATATGATGGGGAGCAGTGATCACATGTACCTTCTGTGTTCAGAATGTGTCAGGCTAAACCTAAATGTTCTCTGCTTTATTTCCTCCCTTGTGTCTGTGGAAATAATTGGTCCTTGTTAGCGAAGTGCCAGTGTATCATGAGCAATATCTGCCAGTAAAGTTATAATCTACTCTAATAAACAGTGCAACAGTGCAAAATGCTTAATAACAGCTGATAATCCACAGTGGTAATCCTCCTGTCCATGATGTCCTGACGTGTGATGTGCCGCATGAACACTAAACTCAAGTATAATTGAACGTTCCCATTATAATCTCTGAACACTTCTTTCATGAAAGTTTGAGCAGTTTAGTGACAAATTAGTATGGATTACATTTTGATGTCACGGGTAAAGTAATGCATTAAATGTAACCCACATTATGTAATCACATTACTTTTTTGATGTAACTGCAAATGACATAAAACATTTTTTTTTTTTAAATGCAAGATATTTTGAAACAAGCAGAAAATAAGCATAATAAAGATGAGAGGATTGAAGAGAGGATTGAGCCAAACACTTTACACCTCGCTTACGAACATCTCTTCTCACACACGCGAGATCTGCTCCAGTTCCTTCCTTCTGCTTAAAGCGGCAGTAACCTTATTTACTGTCACACTTCTATGCTTTCTTATGTGAACAGAAATATAGCTTTTTTCATTGAGACATTTATCTTAAAGCTGCACTGTGTAGGAATTACTCCCATCTAGCGGTGAAACTGTATATGACTACCAGTGTTGGGCAAGTTACTTTTAAAAAGTAATTAGTTACAGTTACTAGTTACTACTTACAAAAAGTAACTAAATTAGTTACTCCGTTACAAATTTTAAAAGTAACTAGTTACTTAAGAAAGTAACTATTGCGTTACTTTCAAGTAAAATTACATTTTAAATGCTCAAATGTGACCCCACCTCTACCCCTCTTTAACGGAACTTAAAATACGTGCATGTTCAATTATTTATGATAAATCTGAATATTATAATGAAATGGACACTTAATACAATACATTATTAACAGAAACATGAAACATTGTACACACATGTACAAAAAAATGTTGCTGTGGGACAAAGTGAGACTAGCCTCCAATCAAATGCCATGTATGTAGATATAATGTTTATAATATATAGTGGATCAATGCAAATAACACAATAGATGTTTTGGAACATTTTTACATTCGTTCCTTTAATTTCTTGAAGGAAAAAGTAATGTCTATACTTCCATTTAGAGAAGGCTACTTTTGGATTATTTGGGCCATACCTGTCTCTCGTTGACTGACTGGCTTGTGTTGTTCCTTGTGTGTCCTGTCCTGTCCGACTATGCGTTATGATGGGTCATTCGCAATTCATGAGCGTTAGTGATGATGGGTCGTTCGTTCGCGAATGAGCTTTTGATGGGTTGTTCGCGATTCGCAGATGAGCCGACTCTAAGAGCCGGCTCTGTTAGGTGAACGTCGGGAGCTGGCTCGCATATCTGAAGAGCCGACTCTATTTTTTTACAAATTTAGCCTATAGAAATTAAATAATTATGTAATAAAAATGTAAATATTATAGTCAAATTCATTTAAAGAGCAGTTTGTGAGCCAAAAGAGCCGGCTCTTTTCAGTGAGCTGAGTCAAAAGAGCCGAATGCCCATCACTACTATGCGTGCTTTCGAACACCCGCCCAACTCTACCTCTGATTGGCTTACAGTGAAATTGTACTCTACCTCAGCCAATCGTCAGCATTTATGCGCTTGTCTCGTGCTCTGCCCACTAACCAAGGAACAACAGTAAAAAAAAGTATTTGCCTCTCGCTCAGAGATCTAGTTGGTCTGATGAAAAAAACACAGCTTCATCAGTTATAGTAACGCGCCGCATTTTTTGGCAGTAACGGTAACGGCGTTATTAAGATGAGAAGAGTAATCAATTAGATTACTCGTTACTGGAAAAAGTAATGCCGTTAGTAACTGCGTTATTTACAACGCCGTTATTCCCATCACTGATGACTACCAACTGAATATCACTCTCTAGCCCCTCCCATTCCGACGGCGTTTTAACTCCTACGGCGGCCGTATATTCAAATCTGCCGTCAGTCGCGAGTAATCTCCGCTCGCATTCGTCTCGGCGCCGCTTCAATCTGCAGGTGTGTCCCTCTTTGGCTATGTGTTTTCAAGATGGGCTGCCGCCGTTCGAGCAGCTCGCCCTTATGTATTATAAATGGCAGATTCTACGCTTACGAGAATACTAGTTGGTACAAGTAATTATACATAAATGAGCACATATAATTTTGAAAGAACAAAGTGTTTTTTGCTAAGAATCAACTTAAAAAATTGCACAGTGTAGCTTTATCTTCTTTGCTCAAGAGAGAAAATCACATTGCTTTTGAACACTAAGTTGAGTAAATGACGACAAACTGTACATTGTTGGGTGAACTTCCCTTCAAGTGTTTTACTCTCACACTGATACACTTTAACTTCTCACACACTTTCTCTTTCTCAGTTACATTACAGTTATTATCACAGAATTAAATGCTTTAAAGGGGTCATGACATGAGAAACCAAATTTGCCTTGATCTTTTGGTATATAAGAGGTCTTTGTACCATTAAAACGTCCTGCAAGTTTCATAGCTTAAGACGTCCTCCCCATTATAAACGAATCATTTATTTAATCAAGCTCTAAATACAGCTCGTTCTGGATCCACGGTAAGAAGTGACGTCACGGTGCGAAGTGACGTACCAGCGTTTGCATATGACCGCCTCCATGCACAAGACAACTACGCTTAAAGCGCAAGACAACTACGCTCATTTCGTATCATTGTCGCGCCGCGCGCCTCACAAGTGTTCAGTCGCCGGACAGCGAGTGGGTCTGTGTACAGGGAAATTACGATGCCGCAGATGTGCTGTTCCTGCTGTGGACAAACAACATCTGTGAATACGCTGCAAAAGATCCAGTCGTCAGGGGAAAATGGATGCACTTTATTTTTTGCGGACGTCTCAGTCACGGCAGTGTTAGTTTAAGCGTTTGTTCTATACATTTGAAGGATGACTGTTTTGAGAACAAATCCCAAAATGAAAACTGTTGCTCAAAGATAAGTCTGTGCCGACTATTCTGGGCTCAACAACGACGACGCAAACTGTAAGTAATGTATTTAAAACTTTAAAATACTTTTTAAATAAGCCGAATCCACAAATGTTCTGGCTGGGGGCGTTAATAATTGATGCATAGGCACTGACGTTAGCCAATCATAACAGTGGGCGTTAACACTGAACTCTTAAAGGGGAAACACCCCCAAAACAGACTGTGTGAATCAGAGGATGAGAAACAGGGAAAAGGTCATAAATCACTACATTTTAAAAGTTTTTTGTAAAAAAAACTATAGCAATACTATAATTGCACCTAAGGGATCATTATAATAAAATAAAAAAAAAACATGTCATGACCCCTTTAAGTTTTCCTTTTGCTGACATTTGACTCTCATCAGTGGGGTAATAAGCAGTCGTGGGCATCAGTGGGGTAATAAGCAGGCGTGGGCATCAGTGGGGTAATAAGCAGTCGTTGGCATCAGTGGGGTAATAAGCAGTCGTTGGCATCAGTGGGGTAAGAAGCAGTCGTTGGCATCAGTGGGGTAATATGCAGTCGTTGGCATCAGTGGGGTAATATGCAGTCGTTGCATCAGTGGGGTAATAAGCAGTCGTTGGCATCAGTGGGGTAATAAGCAGGCGTGGGCATCAGTGGGGTAATAAGCAGTCGTTGGCATCAGTGGGGTAATAAGCAGTCGTTGGCATCAGTGGGGTAATAAGCAGTCGTTGGCATCAGTGGGGTAATAAGCAGTCGTTGGCATCAGTGGGGTAATAAGCAGGCGTGTGCATCAGTGGGGTAATAAGCAGTCGTTGGCATCAGTGGGGTAATAAGCAGTCGTTGGCATCAGTGGGGTAATAAGCAGTCGTTGGCATCAGTGGGGTAATAAGCAGGCGTGTGCATCAGTGGGGTAATAAGCAGTCGTTGGCATCAGTGGGGTAATAAGCAGTCGTGTGCATCAGTGGGGTAATAAGCAGTCGTGTGCATCAGTGGGGTAATAAGCACTCGTGGGCATCAGTGGGGTAATAAGCACTCGTGGGCATCAGTGGGGTAATAAGCACTCGTGGGCATCAGTGGGGTAATAAGCACTCGTGGGCATCAGTGGGGTAATAAGCAGTCGTGGGCATCAGTGGGGTAATAAGTAGTCGTGGGCATCAGTGGGGTAATAAGCAGTCGTGGGCATCAGTGGGGTAATAAGCACTCGTGGGCATCAGTGGGGTAATAAGCAGGCGTGTGCATCAGTGGGGTAATAAGCAGTCGTGGGCATCAGTGGGGTAATAAGCAGGCGTGGGCATCAGTGGGGTAATAAGCACTCGTGGGCATCAGTGGGGTAATAAGCACTCGTGGGCATCAGTGGGGTAATAAGCAGGCGTGGGCATCAGTGGGGTAATAAGCACTCGTGGGCATCAGTGGGGTAATAAGCACTCGTGGGCATCAGTGGGGTAATAAGCATGCGTGTGCATCAGTGGGGTAATAAGCAGTCGTGGGCATCAGTGGGGTAATAAGCAGGCGTGGGCACCAGTGGGGTAATAAGCACTCGTGGGCATCAGTGGGGTAATAAGCAGGCGTGTGCATCAGTGGGGTAATAAGCAGTCGTGGGCATCAGTGGGGTAATAAGCAGGCGTGGGCATCAGTGGGGTAATAAGCAGTCGTGGGCATCAGTGGGGTAATAAGCACTCGTGGGCATCAGTGGGGTAATAAGCAGGCGTGGGCATCAGTGGGGTAATAAGCAGGCGTGGGCATCAGTGGGGTAATAAGCACTCGTGTGCATCAGTGGGGTAATAAGCAGGCGTGGGCATCAGTGGGGTAATAAGCACTCGTGTGCATCAGTGGGGTAATAAGCAGTCGTGGGCATCAGTGGGGTAATAAGCACTCGTGGGCATCAGTGGGGTAATAAGCACTCGTGGGCATCAGTGGGGTAATAAGCAGGCGTGTGCATCAGTGGGGTAATAAGCAGGCGTGTGCATCAGTGGGGTAATAAGCACTCGTGGGGCATCAGTGGGGTAATAAGCACTCGTGGGCATCAGTGGGGTAATAAGCAGTCGTGTGCATCAGTGGGGTAATAAGCACTCGTGGGCATCAGTGGGGTAATAAGCAGTCGTGGGCATCAGTGGGGTAATAAGCACTCGTGTGCATCAGTGGGGTAATAAGCACTCGTGGGCATCAGTGGGGTAATAAGCACTCGTGGGCATCAGTGGGGTAATAAGCAGTCGTGGGCATCAGTGGGGGTAATAAGCAGTCGTGGGCATCAGTGGGGTAATAAGCACTCGTGGGCATCAGTGGGGTAATAAGCTCATGTAGATGTTCCTCTATCTCCACAGGTATAAAGTGGACGGCTGATGAACATGGGGTTCTAGAATTTGACTGTCGAAATCGGAAATGGTGAGTTATGTTTTGCCCTCACCTTTTGAAACATCATGAGGATGTATAACTCTTATCCATAAAAAGACTTAAAATTGATTGTAACAAAAGCCGCTTTTTCCACTGTCGGGCCAAACCGTCTCTTTGCTCAACGGTTACCGATCCGGCACAGCCGGTCCAGATATGCTTTCATTTTGATAACGGAGTTGGAATGTAATACAAACGCATCAGTTGTTGCCGTGGAGGATGATCAGATATTTCTTGTAACTTTATTGTTAGCTTGTGTTAACTTCGCTCAAATAGCTACAGAGCAGCTGTTAAGGTCCTTGCACACTGAGGCCAACATTTTCATGTGCGTGTTTTCGTATTCGTCATCCTAAAAAGTATAACACAACACAACACAATACAAAATGGAGTCTTCAGGCAGTAAGAATGATGTTGTTGTCCTCTCTCTTTAAAAGAGGGGAAGAGGAAATATTGTTCATCCCACACTCCGGAGGCAGCGTCGAGAGGAAGGAGAGTTCGCCGCCGGGTTATCCCGAGAGATTCACGTTTACTTCAGGATGTCAGAGGCTCAGTTTGATGATTTGCTAGCGATACTGGAGCTATCATTTCCGTGGACCAATTGATCCTGAACAGTTCTGGATTTTGAGGCCCGCTTGTACGGTGGCTGTGAATGGTCAAAACGCCTCTCAAAATGTTTGCTTACGAATGCGAAAAACACAGAAAATTGAACCCGATCCGAATAATTTTATGACGGACGGAAGGTTTTGGAGGCAGTGTGCAAGACCCTTAGGCCAGGCAACAGACAAGTGACCAATCCTGAGTGGCGAAGTAACTACACACTCTACCCAGTTAGCCAACCGTGCGGCGATTCCCGGCCGAGAACAGTCCGTAATCGAGCCGAGCCGTACCAGCCTGTGACTATACATAACTGGAACATTGCTTACTGTTCGTAGACCCACTGAGCCCAACGGTGGAACAGCTGCTAACGTGTCAATTCATGTTTTTTTTTACATTTAACTAAATTTTTACCGAGTTTCCATTACCCTTTAAATTGCGCAAATTTAAAAATTGTGAATTAAAAATACACTCAATGGAAACCATATATCGCACAAAGGCTTTCACGCTCGCATTAGGGTTTTTTCAGGGAATTTGAAAAAGGAATATTTCGCAAAATATTTATTTCTTCGCCATTAATGATTGATAACACACACACACACACGTCTCCTTCCGTTAATAATAATGGCCAGTGCAGTGGCTCAGATATACGTAAACCTACTAACGTCCGTCGCCATAATTGTTGGAATAACTTATTGCAAGAGAAAATAAAAATGGTTTCAGTCGCATAACATCGGCTAATGGAACCGCCGTCATTTCACAATAGTTTTATATCGACATTTAGAGAATATCGCATAAGTTGTGCGCACATCTGCAATGTAATCGCGGCTTAAGATTGTCAACATGATCCTCGCACTGTGCGCTCGTGACCTGTGTGTGTGTGCAGGTATGATCCTCGCAGCGCGCGCTCGTGACCTGTGTGTGTGTGTGCAGGTATGATCCTCGCAGCGCGCGCTCGTGACCTGTGTGTGTGTGTGCAGGTATGATCCTCGCAGCGCGCGCTCGTGACCTGTGTGTGTGTGTGCAGGTATGATCCTCGCACCGTGTGCTCGTGACCTGTGTGTGTGTGCAGGTATGATCCTCGCAGCGCGCGCTCGTGACCTGTGTGTGTGTGTGTGCAGGTATGATCCTCGCACCGTGCGCTCGTGACCTGTGTGTGTGTGTGCAGGTATGATCCTCGCACCGTGCGCTCGTGACCTGTGTGTGTGTGTGCAGGTATGATCCTCGCACCGTGCGCTCGTGACCTGTGTGTGTGTGTGCAGGTATGATCCTCGGAGCGCGCGCTCGTGACCTGTGTGTGTGTGTGCAGGTATGATCCTCGCAGCGCGCGCTCGTGACCTGTGTGTGTGTGCAGGTATGATCCTCGCAGCGCGCGCTCGTGACCTGTGTGTGTGTGTGCATGTATGATCCTCGGAGCGCGCGCTCGTGACCTGTGTGTGTGTGTGCAGGTATGATCCTCGCACCGTGCGCTCGTGACCTGTGTGTGTGTGCAGGTATGATCCTCGCAGCGCGCGCTCGTGACCTGTGTGTGTGTGTGCAGGTATGATCCTCGCACCGTGCGCTCGTGACCTGTGTGTGTGTGTGCAGGTATGATCCTCGGAGCGCGCGCTCGTGACCTGTGTGTGTGTGCAGGTATGATCCTCGCACCGTGCGCTCGTGACCTGTGTGTGTGTGTGCAGGTATGATCCTCGCACCGTGCGCTCGTGACCTGTGTGTGTGTGTGCAGGTATGATCCTCGGAGCGCGCGCTCGTGACCTGTGTGTGTGTGTGCAGGTATGATCCTCGGAGCGCGCGCTCGTGACCTGTGTGTGTGTGTGCAGGTATGATCCTCGCACCGTGCGCTCGTGACCTGTGTGTGTGTGTGCAGGTATGATCCTCGCAGCGCGCGCTCGTGACCTGTGTGTGTGTGTGCAGGTATGATCCTCGCACCGTGCGCTCGTGACCTGTGTGTGTGTGTGCAGGTATGATCCTCGCACCGTGCGCTCGTGACCTGTGTGTGTGTGTGCAGGTATGATCCTCGCACCGTGCGCTCGTGACCTGTGTGTGTGTGTGCAGGTATGATCCTCGCACCGTGCGCTCGTGACCTGTGTGTGTGTGTGCAGGTATGATCCTCGCACCGTGCGCTCGTGACCTGTGTGTGTGTGTGCAGGTATGATCCTCGGAGCGCGCGCTCGTGACCTGTGTGTGTGTGTGCAGGTATGATCCTCGCACCGTGCGCTCGTGACCTGTGTGTGTGTGTGCAGGTATGATCCTCGCACCGTGCGCTCGTGACCTGTGTGTGTGTGTGCAGGTATGATCCTCGCAGCGCGCGCTCGTGACCTGTGTGTGTGTGTGCAGGTATGATCCTCGCAGCGCGCGCTCGTGACCTGTGTGTGTGTGTGTGTGCAGGTATGATCCTCGCAGCGCGCGCTCGTGACCTGTGTGTGTGTGCAGGTATGATCCTCGCAGCGCGCGCTCGTGACCTGTGTGTGTGTGTGCAGGTATGATCCTCGCAGCGCGCGCTCGTGACCTGTGTGTGTGTGTGTGTGCAGGTATGATCCTCGCAGCGCGCGCTCGTGACCTGTGTGTGTGTGCAGGTATGATCCTCGCAGCGCGCGCTCGTGACCTGTGTGTGTGTGTGCAGGTATGATCCTCGCACCGTGCGCTCGTGACCTGTGTGTGTGTGTGTGCAGGTATGATCCTCGCACCGTGCGCTCGTGACCTGTGTGTGTGTGTGCAGGTATGATCCTCGCACCGTGTGCTCGTGACCTGTGTGTGTGTGTGCAGGTATGATCCTCGCACCGTGCGCTCGTGACCTGTGTGTGTGTGTGCAGGTATGATCCTCGCAGCGCGCGCTCGTGACCTGTGTGTGTGTGCAGGTATGATCCTCGCACCGTGCGCTCGTGACCTGTGTGTGTGTGTGCAGGTATGATCCTCGCAGCGCGCGCTCGTGACCTGTGTGTGTGTGTGCAGGTATGATCCTCGCAGCGCGCGCTCGTGACCTGTGTGTGTGTGCAGGTATGATCCTCGCAGCGCGCGCTCGTGACCTGTGTGTGTGTGTGCAGGTATGATCCTCGCACCGTGCGCTCGTGACCTGTGTGTGTGTGTGTGCAGGTATGATCCTCGCACCGTGCGCTCGTGACCTGTGTGTGTGTGTGCAGGTATGATCCTCGC
>JARPMJ010008228.1:0-36188 GCA_033366665.1 Phoxinus dragarum
ATGTCAGAAGGCTGTTATCTTAGCCTGTCATGACAATAAGCTATTTAGTAAAGCACAGTGTTTCAGTTGAAAATTATAGACACAGATGTTAAAAGAAATCATGTTAAAGGAAATCATTGCCATTCAGAGGGCAATTAGTACTTAAATATTTTAGTAAAACTGAATGACTTTAAAGTCTTTAAAATAATAATGTAGACCTGAATGACAGAAGTGACATTTTTGTACTTTGTTATTTTAGGACCAGTAACGTATTTGTCTGATCTTAGCCTTCACCATGACACAGGACCTATGACCATGCTATAGATGTGCACTGAATAGACGGATGTGAATAAATTTCACTGAGATTTTGTTGATTCAGACAGGTCTAACAGATTTGAGTGATTAAATACTGTTGTTATTAAATACTGTTGTCTCCCTTAACATTTATTAGGCATGCAGTCCAGATAGAGGTGACTCTTGAATGTGTCTTTCCTAAGCTCCAGAAAAACAGCTGAGTTCTGTTGAAGAAACTGATTGTGTGATGCGAGCGGGTCACCAGTGGGTACGTGGCTACTCAAAGACGGGATGATTTTCCTGGCCAGGAGACATTCTAACGCAGGGGGTCCCGGACACTGCATCTCCGGATGGAGGTGTTATATGTGAGAAGGTATGAGAGTTGAGCGCTGATTACCAGAGGCCACTGGGGTCAGCAGAGCATTGTGGGGTCAGCAGAGCATTGTTTGACCGAGAGAATGTAAGTTCCTCTATACCACTCACCAGAGAAAACCCCGCAATTCACTGTATGGCTTGTTTTCAATTGTGACAAGTCTGATGGAAATTATAGATAAAGAGCTAATGTGAAATGTGCTTTCAAGAGCCAGCTGAGACCATGAGTTGATTGTCTTTATTTGTTGGGGAGACAGAAACATAACTTATTAATTTATATCAGGAACATGATGTTGTTGCCTTATGGCAAGGAAAATTATAGAAGTGTTGATTTTGAACTAATATGTCTATAAGATGGTTTTAACTCCTGAAGATCATGAGACATGGTGGGTGACTAAAGATTAAGACAGTTTTTAGTAGAGTTTGGATAACAAAAGTTAGGTGAATTGAGAATTTATACAAGTATTCAAACTAAAGATAACATTAGAAATACTCATAGCATAATGTATTTTAGATTGTTGTAATGGTTCTAATTTGAGTTAAACATTTGTATATTAACATTTGTGAACTATTAAGGGTTCTAGACTATGATTAATTCAATTTCAGTCTTAGGAGGCTGTTTGAAAAGATTATTTGTGTAAGAGAGACTGCTGAGTGGAGGAAGGGATTGGTACTCTGTTTGTCTTTCTGTTATCATGCCTGGTAAGGCAAGCTTAAACAAAATAATGATAATGAACAAAAAAACAACCCAGCTGACTTTTCTAAAGAAAAATGAATAATGAACAGATAAAACATTTGAAACGGGTTTAGAGGCCAAATTTCAAAGATGTAAAATTATATGAAAGCTACAGGAGAATGTGAAGTTTAAATCTAATTTGAACTTTAAATATTATACTTTTAGAGTTAATATATATAAAAAAAAAAAAAACGAACATTGTAAATGAGCAGTTGACCTATGTGTATCTAGCATGAGTGTGTGTGATGGTGACAGCACTTTATGTCTTGTAGGTGTTAGTTTAGGGCAGCTATTCCGCCTGAATAGTGAGTATATTGTGTCTTTAACCTCTGGAGAGTGTTTTCTTTCATTACAGATGAGTTAAGGCAAGTGACAAATTGTAAAGAAGGCAAATGCTGAGTGAATCTGATGAGAAGATGATAGAGAACATGGGACGAGCGTTAAGTTGGTTGGTCCATCACGCTCCGTCTGGTAGTAATTACTTTTGTCATTTATGATGTGGATTTGAATTACTTTTGGATAAGTTTAGGTATTTATATAAATTGGAAGTGTGGAGTTGTACAGTATATCGTCGTCCATCGGGGGTGGGAATAAAAGAAGATGTTATAGATTTGACGGCAACAACAAAGTGACATATTGGCTAAGTCAATATCAAATTATGCAGAGAGCCATTTGATTATCGTAAACAGGAGGAGAATGTTTTTTTGACTGACATTGACCAAGTCTGTACAGCACGACCTGACCTGATAAAAGAAACTAATGACGACTTTTAAAAATGGTTGCGAGACAAAACAGCAGGCCTGAAAAGCAGGATACGCAGTGAGACTGAGGGCCGTTTTGCCCTTCAAATACTTCGATAAGGAAATGAAATTGTGGCTTTAAGTGAAGAATGTAATATTTTTGTTTCAGAGGCAGAGAAAGATGTCTGGAGAAAATTTGTCTGAAGGACAATGGTTGGGTTAGTGTTGAGGGTAAACTTTATCGAAAACACTATGTTAAATGTTATGTTAAATTGATGATCGAGTTGTGTCGACCATCAAAAGGGGGATGCTTTGTGTTTTATTAGAATAAATGTTGGGAAGAACACTAGGGGTAATTGGGTAAAAGCCCTGAAAGAAGCCATTCTTCTGCCTAACAAAATTGCTGTCTGGATTGTTTTCAACAGGTTACGCCAGAGCATCGAAGGCCACGGGAGCACAGTAGACAAAAGAAACTACGTACTTTACTATCTGACGATAACCTCGAAATTTGTTTTTCTTTACAGAGAGCATGCAGAATTGGGAGACAGGGCAAAATGTGTTGAATAATGGCTATGGATGAATTTTGCTAACTGTCCTGGCCTGATTGTTATTATTGTGGCAGAAAGGTGCTACACCTTGTACAGAGCATAACCTAAAATTTTACTTTTGCAGAATGTCAGGATGGATTGCATCAAGCTGAACTGATTCTGTTTTCCAAATGTATGAATGTTGACTTGTGAACGATATGTGTTTTTCAGGGGAAAAGGACTCTGACTCTAATAAGCAAGAAATGTCTTATGATAATATGTTTCAGGTTGTAAACAGATGGTGAAAATTCCACAGGTCACACCAAAAGGGACGAGGGAAAGACAAATCACTAACAAAATACTTAGGTCTCCATTCACAGGTGACACCTGGGTCCAAGCCGCTCACCTACACCAACACGCCTGGAGGAGGATGTGGACCAACTTATGAATTAAGAATGTGGTTTTGTGATGATTTTGAGGATTTTAGCTGATTATATTGAAATAGGGTTTAGTATTGATATTAGTATATGACAAATGATTTGATTGGTTACTGATTCATTAGAAAATATTTAAGGCAAATGTTTTCAGGAAGAGAAGATCTATTAATTAATGTAAATTATAAGGATTATTATTGAAGCTGATTAAGTAGAACCACTGCCTGATTGAATTAAAAGTAAAAGAACAAAATATGGTTAGGGAAATGGATATGGGGGAAATGTTGAATGTGTAGGAGTTATGATTTTATGTGTTATTCTGATAATTTTGTTATTCATGGGAAAATGACAGTCTATCCGAATGATGATGGGGATGAACAAAATTATACAGATGATTCAAGTAGAGATTACAGTTAAATGTGTTGATGTTTTTTTCTTTTCTTTTCGAGAACGATTGATATGTGAAGAGGGTTAAAAGCAGCAGTTATCCGTGTTACGAGATGGCGTACAAGGACAGGGTTTTGAAACTGAGGGATTTTTTTATTTTTTTTATTTTTATTTTATTTTTTAATGCTTTTACCATTTGCATTTTATTGCATTGTTTGTTTTCCTACTGTTTATAACTATTTTTTCCCTTACTAGTGTGACTGCGGTCGAGCCCGGCATTAGTAAACATGTTTACTCGCTTGCTAAATAATTATGGGGCTTTCCCCAACAAAAACAGCCTTATGCTTTCTTCATCCTAAACTCGTTTTCTTCACAGGTTCAAGGAGACTGATTTTTATGATGTGATGTAATGACTTGAACTTGCATTTATTATTATTGTTATTATTATTATTATGTTTGATTAATAATTATAAAAAGTGAGGAGTTGTAGTGGCGGTTTTATGATATTCACTGATCTTTAGTAGAATATAGATGATTCAAAGAACGTCACATGTGTGACTCTCACTTGTAGTGAGAGAAGATTCTTTTTATGTACCTGGGAAGGCAGAAGGGAGAGACACTCCAGAGAACAGACGAACAAGGACCTCTGACCTAGATGTCAGAAGGCCATTTGGTGAAGGAGGGCTTAGTCTATGGAAAACTACTGGTAGGATGGCTCTGGCGGAAGAAGGCCTTGGAACGGAGATAAAAGCTGGTTCAGTCTGTCTGGGGGTGTGTCACTCTTCTGCACAGGGTAACAACTGTGTATTAGACTGCTCCTATTCTTGCAAGAATAAATACTTTTAATTTTATAATTTGACTCTGAGTCTCCCTTACGCAGTGATGTTTGTTTGATGAATTTTTGCCACAACACATGATTTCATAATCCCCGCATTTTCGTTGCAAAAAGTCACATATATCTTAGCAGTTGAAAAATGTTGCGTTTACTTCACACAAGCGCAGCCATTTGCCCTGTTGCCATGGGAACGTTATGAAGTGACGTAATTGCGCGACATCATTGAAAAGCTGCAAACCCCGTAAAGGCTGATTTATACTTCTGCGTCGGGTGTACGCCGTAGTGTACGTCGTAGGCTACGCACGCAGGCGACGCCGTCGTGAGCATTTATTCTTCTGCGTTTATGTCTGCGTTGCTCTGAAGTTACACCACCGAAACGCTAGTTGGCGGGGGCGGGTTTTATTGTTCCACTGTGTATAGATTCCTCTTGGCTGTTTTGATTTGGCTAATACAAGCAATGGCGACTGAAAGAGAGCGGATCATGTTGGAGCTGGAGCTTATCGAGTTGGAAAAACAGTAAATTTTAGTGAAATTTCTGAATTTACATAACTTCTGAATTTAAAAATGGCGGGCGGTGCAGAAGAACACGCCGGAAACGCGTAGGAGGAAACGCAATGCTACCAAGCCAACCAATCACAGATCTTGCGGTCTGTGTCGTCGCGACGTGTAGTTACATTTTTGAGGAGGTGCGCGTCAGGGTACGGCGAAGGGTACGGCGTATGGTACACGTCTATGCGTATGCTACGCCGTACCTACTGCGCGCACCACCGACGCAGAAGTATAAATTGGGCTTAATGCTGATGAAACCATGATGAAGCTCGCAAATCATTCTCATTTGCCAGCAAACATAAGCGCAAAAGACCGCGCAAAGCAGTTTCCCAGTGTGTTACATGACAGTGGGGGCAAATTATTTTGTACTCCGTGCAACTGTGTGTCGGACCACAGGCGGAAGTCGACGCTGGACAACCACTTTGCCACTTTTACAAAAGTTCATATTCATTTTGTAAAGCTACAGAACTTGTTCGACTCATCAATGTTCTGTAAGTTTGAGCCATGTGTGTATTAAGGTCTGAAATAAAACAAGATGAGAACTTAAATATTCCCAGCACTTTATGTGAGGTAGTATGCTTGCTTATCATAGGAAGTAATAATAAATGACTCTTTACATTAAAGTAGTAGCCTAGTGAATAGGGTGTTGGGAGAATTTTTTTTTTCTCTTTTTCATCAAACCGCAGTTTTGCAAGTTCCCGAAATTTTTGCAAGTTCCCGCAATTTTTCCGCATAAAATTGCTTAAATATCCTGCATATTCCATCACATTTTTAAAGAAAACGTGCCGCATAATCAAGGATCTTTGCCCGCAAACAATCACAAAAAAACTCCTCGTTTTTCTGGAGGGACTGATTACTGAACTACAACTCAAACTAACGCACGACATCAACGTCATCGTTCTCAGCCACTCCCTCTATTCGCTGATTGGACCGGTGAAATTTTGATTTCAGAAAACCAAAGAATACACCACAATCCCAGACCTAGTACTGAGGGAAAAGGAAAATTGAGCGGAAGTACGTAGGAGGGCAGAGCCAGGCTAGTGAATAATGGGTGTTTCTCAAAACCAAGAATGCAAAGAACCTACTTGTGTTCTTGGGGAGAACGCTCTTGCTAGTTGTTCTTGCAAGAATGAACTCACAAGGTGACGAGCACACAGAACGCTGCTAACAGTTTGAGACGATGTGTTCTTGCTGGTATTGCGCAATAATCTCCCCGCACAGAACACATCGTCTCAAACTGTCAGCAGCGTTCTGTGTGCTGTAAATACATTACATTACAATGTAATGTAAATTCATAGAACAATAAAGTACGCTTGTCTCCTTTCATTCTGCTTCTGTTGTTTGTGTATCACTAGCGGGAAAAAAACACCGGTAAAAGGCAATGGTCTCCTGACTGTGGGGTAAAACGAGCTCACAACGATGCATCCTCGGTAAAATGGACGTGTCAAGAACACTTCCGGGATTTTTAACCATTCTTGCCAAAATGAAAACTTGTGTATTGGGACAGTACTTGGACCACAAAAGATGACATTTCACAAGAACACAGATTGAGAAAGGCCCAATGTGAAATACTATAAATATATAAAAATGTAAGGCATCTCACCTGGTTATAATCCCAATATATTGGCTTATTTTTAGTACAACATTTTTACTGAATGTAAAGAGTGAACTCCGTCTAAACTCATCCATTGACATGTAACTATCTTACCAAAGACACTGACAAACTGATTACAAGATAAACACTTACAAATAGTAACAATCACTTCAGCCTTTATTTCAAATTCATCTCATTTACAAATAGTGCAAAGAACATCCGTTCAGTTTATTGAACATTTCATACACTGAAAACACAAATACAGTGACTATCTCTGATGATCTGCAAGTAAACTTGTGTTAACAGCAAGCACTGATCATTTAAATAATCACAATAGTAAAAAAGAAAGGGGGGGGGGGGGGCTTTAGATCTTCACACACCTTTCCTACAACGAAAGGAAACACCGTCAAACACACATTACGACATTAATAGTAAATTAAGAGAAGTGTAGCAGGCTTCTTTGTCAGATTTTTTGTAGACCATCACAACAAAAATCAGTGCCAACCCTGCAGATGCTCTTCCAAGATTACAGACATCACCACAGAGGAGCGCTTCTGCTATGATGGTATCAGCTTGGGTCTCAACACTGAAGAGCAGATTAAAGGTTACCTGCGGATCTCCACGGGCCTTGTGTTCATCCATCGATCTCTTCCTGTTCATCGATCTCTTCCCGCTCATCCAGCGATCTCTTCCTGCAGAGAAGGGGAAAAGCTGAGTCACAACCTGCTTTACTTCCCTAACGTGACCGCTATAGATTGTGCATTAAGGAAAGGAGCAAGTTAAATTTCATGCTGACTTTAAAGGGCCAAAACTACACACTTACCTCTCAACACTACTGGCCATGTGGAAGAAGGCATCTTGGGGTCTCCTGTGCCCTGTAACAACAGCATTAGTTACTCTCAGGATCGAGCCAGTGACTGTGAGAAGCACACACACACGCGAGTGAGAGAGAGGAGTGTGGGCCCTCAGACTAGGGCTGGGTCACGTGATGAGCTCAGTCCACTCTCAGAGGGCCCGCTCTGCCAGTGCTGACCCGCAGGACTCACTAAAACAGCCAGACCTGCACCAGCAACAGACGGCAGAGCCTTTCTCTCCCAGCAGAGTAACACTGGCTCAGGCACGGGCTGGCCCGTCAGCTGACTACCGCTGGTCCTCACACACACACACACACAGCAGAGTAACACTGGCTCAGGCACGGGCTGGCCCGTCAGCTGACTACCGCTGGGTCCTCACACACACACCACACACACACACACACACAACACACACACACACACACACACACACAGCAGAGTAACACTGGCTCAGGCACGGGCTGGCCCGTCAGCTGACTACCGCTGGGTCCTCACACACACACACACACACACAGCAGAGTAACACTGGCTCAGGCACGGGCTGGCCTGTTAGCTGACTACCGCTGGGTCCACACACACACACACACACAGGCCCGTCAGTTGACTACCGCTGGGTCCTCACACACACACACACTTACATTAGAGACGCTTCATCTTCATCTGGGGTCAGCACAACACACTCAGCCACCTGAAATAACAAAAGACCAACAAACATGACCAATACATAGTAGTGCTGATTTCACACATGAGTTTTAACTATAAGCTTCACGGGAGATATGTGACTTCTAAAACACGGTTTTAAAATTGTTGAATTTCACACGGCCAATCAAATTCGAGGAAACACACCACGTGCTACTCAAACCCACGCGCTACTCAGACCCACGCGCGCACAAGTTAACATTTATCAAACGTCATAGATAAAACTGTAAAACTGTTCGAAACACTTGTGTAACTCTACAAATTGCACGCCAAAAAAAACTCGTTGTTTTACCTTCTGGTAGCCTTCTGACTTCCTCATCTCCGTGTGTTCTGGCTCTCTTCCACTGAGACATCGCGAAGTGAGGGAACGAACAGAGGAGTGCGCCGCTATTTATAGCGCTCCTCCATACCAGCGAAGAAGAGCGAGCGTGACGTCACGCGGTGACGTGTGATTCGTTCGGTCTCATGAACTAACTGATTCATTTGAATCGATTCGCAAACTCAGTTATTTTTTTTCGCGCTCTCTGTAGCGATGACTTTACCAACGTCCAGATAATAACCATATATATACCATTATGTATTGAAACAGTCCGTTGCTGAAGTACATTCTGTAGTTCAGCTGTACAAATATATTTTTCAGAGACAAATCCATATACGCACACACTGCATCAACATTAGTCATTGTTCATAAACTTGGAATTTAGAGACTGAAATTACAGTCCGGAGTATTTGTATTGTTCATTTTCAGACAGTAGATGGCGCTGTACCTTTAGATTTGGATTGTTGCGATTAAGCTGAACAGCATCTGTCTGGTAGCAACAGATAATTCACTCAAAGTGTTGTCTGGCTGTATGCATTGTTTGTTAAAGTCTCCTTGTAGTGAAAATCCAGCTTTTAGTGTTGTTGTATGTGGTGTTTTTAATATGCGTTAACACAATCCATGTGTAAGTTCATAAGTCGACAGCATTGCTGAGTATTTTCTGCTTAAAACTGCAGTGAACCAAAGACAGTCTCAAACACACGGTTTGAAATCGCTGGTGTTTCTAATTTTATAAATGTAAATTATTTCAGAAAATGACTAGGCTACTACATGTTTTGGTAGCAACGATTTCTATGGTAACATCCTAAAAAATGTTTTATAAAATATAAAATCACATTTAAGCCTTTTTAAACCGTTGTTTAAAAAAAAGTAAATGAATCGGTAACGACGCTTTATTTTACAGTGCCCTTGTTTGTAGCCTACTTACATCTATCTATCTATCTATCTATCTATCTATCTATCTATCTATCTATCTATCTATCTATCTATCTATCTATCTAGCCTATCTATCTATCTATCTATCTATCTATCTATCTATCTATCTATCTATCTATCTATCTATCTATCTATCTAAAATTGGAGAGTGAGTGAATAGGTAGAGATGAATGGATGTTTGTGTGTAAAAAAAGTCTAAAATCTTGGCAGTTCGTACTGACTCAAAAAAAGACATGCTAAAACATCCAGAACACTATTTCTACAGAATATTCTGTTATTAGCAAATTATGCTAATTTTATTTAGTACAAAAATAGCTAATGACCTATACAGCACAGTTCACAGTGTAATACCGTATCCCACAATGCAGTGCATCTTTCAACATTAGTGAAAACCCGCCTTTTAAAAAAAAAAACATATTGGACAAAAAAAAAAAAAATAATAATCATGCTTCAGTTTTGACATAATAAGCGAGTACTTATATTTGTGCATATTATGAATCAAAACTACATTAATAATTGAGTTCAGAGAGGTCTAATGCCCATAGCAGGCCTGTTGTATTTTTTTTATTTTTTTTTATTTTTTTTTATTTATTAATTTCACTTCAAACAAAGTCAATGTACAGATAGAATTGCAATATAAACAAAATAGAGAAAACAAAAAACAAAAAAACAGACAGCCAGGGGGGGGGAGGCTAAACATTATATAAAAATATCAAAGGATTCACAAACCAAAATAGTTTTAATTGCTTTCTTATTGTGGGAATGAAAGATAGTTTTGATATATAATTGCATTTCTTTTTCAAGAACCAAAAACAAAGGATTGGTTTTACTGTACTTACATTTATGTATATGGAATTTAGAAAATATTAAAATAAGATTTATAATATAGTATTCTTTCCTTTTATTTGAGGGGATATTAAAAAAAAACAAATATTATATTTTCTAAACACAAAGAAAAAGAGGGGTCAATGTTGTCAATTATAAATCTAGACAAATCTTTCCAAAATTTTCTTACATGAGCGCAATGCCAAAACAGATGAAACAAAGTTTCAGGCAATGTATTGCAAAAAGAACAGTTCAGATCAATATCCTTTTTTGAATTTAACAAGAAAATTATTTACTGGGTAGTACCTGTGTAACATTTTGAAACTTATTTCCTTTATTTTATTTACCAATAAATATTTGTTTGGTAAAAGTCCAGATGGCCTTCCATAACAAACCTTCAGCCAGTCTATTCATTCAAGCCGTGACTTTTACATTTCAGCGTCATACATTTCCCACAGAATAATGATGTCATTGACGACTGATCAAACCAGCGACGGCAGAATGACAGACAAGCCGCAGTTTATTGCCTTTCCCAAGAGTCCTGGCGTCATTCTGTCCTATATAAGGATCGTTCCCACTGAGACGTCTTCCCCCATCCCGAATCCCACTGTTCGGCTGTGGATTCCTGAGCGGGGCCTGAAGCGTCACCATAGCAACGGTCACCAGTTGGGAGTACCGGAGTCGGAGACTGGGATGAGGGATGAGGGCTTCGAGTGCATAATAACAGGAGGTTCGGGAGCCTGTGCTTCTGTCGCCCATCCTGACCTTAAAGATTCACCACAAGTCATTGATAGAGTGAGAAGAGACACAAACATATACAGCTGGCGTATTATTAACAACACCATGAATCTTCTCGAAATCAGCTTTTTATTATGGCAGCGATAGAAGTGCAAAAAGTTGTTAAATGCAATTTATACTTGTATACAGTCAAACCAAAATGTATTCGGACTCCTTCAACACTTCTCACATTATCAGTTTATTCGCTATAGTTTAGAAAATGGTGATAAAATATGAGTTATGAACTCAGAGTTATGAACTCAGTGGATATTTGACAGGTTTTGTCCGACTTCTGTTAGACTGTCTCACTCACACACACACACACACACACACACACACACACACACACACACACACACTTCTGTTAGACTCTCACACATGAATGATGTAGAATATCTGTCAGCTGGTAAATTTAACTACACAATTAGATAATACCAGTTTAGCTCAACCAGTGACCAAGCAATGCTTCATTGTGTTCAGTGTGTGTGTGAAAAGAGCATTCGCAGTTAAAGAAGAAACACTTCAGCAGAACATGATCAGCTCAAAGTGTCAATCATTTCTGGTCCCAAATGTTCATAATTTGACTGGCAGTCTCTGTATGAAGAAATATTTGGGTGTAATATGTGTTGGGGAAATGCATTACAAGTAACTTGAGTTACGTAATCAGATTACTTTTTCAACTAACTAGTAAAGTAACTCATTACTTTTAAAATTACAACAAGTTAACGCAAGTTACTTTGTTTTCCCCATTTATTGACTGACAGCTCTCCCGTCCTCATGTTGAGACAAATCAAAGTGCAGTGCGTGTGTGTGTGTGTGTGTGTGTGTGTGTGTGTGTGTGTGTGTGTGAACATGATGTTTATTGTAGTTCTAGACTAAATGTGAGCATTTACTCATCTCACTTTATTGACCAATGTGTTTGCTTCTGACCTTTGATGATTCAGTTTAATAAGCAAAAATGACTGTAGATAGATAGAAAGGTTTGCGTGTGTGCTTTCCTCTACTGTACACATGTCCTTCAGCCGGAGGATTATTATTTCACTTTTGGTGTGAAAGGGTCTTTACATTTGCCCAAAAATATTAACTTTTGTGTTATAAAAAAAAACAAGCCCAGGTGGGAAAAAGAGTAACGCAAAAGTAACGTAACGCATGACTTTTCTAAAAAAAAGTAACTAAGTAATGCAATGAGTTACTTTTTTAAGGGAGTAACACAATATTGTAATGCATTACTTTTAAAAGTAACTTTCCCCAACACCTGAATATGTCACAGTTAATTTTGCTCTACTCACTTACATAAATGAACTATAGTGTCCTGCACACACTATAAAAAAAATGGAGTCTGAATAATATTTGGTTTGACTGTATATAATACAAAATAATAGTGGAAGATGTGCTCCTCAGTGTATTATAAAACAGTGTACAATAACAACATCATATTCAGTACTTATGATTATATGTATTAACATCATTAATGGATGTCAGTGGTTTAAAGGTTGTCCTCCAGCATTGGGTATTTGAAGTGAAGTTTTCTTAAAAAGGCTAACAGCAGGAACCAATAATTTAGTACTAGGAGAAGCATATCTCTGAACAGAGTAACAATCAATTCATTCTTTATTTAAAAGTCTTATTTACAAATACAAATATTACAAATGTGCTTTGACTCTGTTAATTTAACATTTCATATAGAAGAAAGCACACATGTACAGCAGATTAGCGCAGAGACCTGCCCGCATGAAATCTCTCTCATCTGTAAAGTGCATCAAACGTTGAAGAAGAAGCTCAACATGTACAAATGGAAACCCGCACAATTTTACTTCAACATATTTGCTTTGGGATCATGAATTATAACTTACATGTGAAACTCGAACAATTCATTTATTTCAGTAATTCAACTTAAAAGGTGAAACTAATATATTATATAGACTCATTACATGCAAAGTGAGATATTTCAAGCCTTTATTTGTTATAATGTTGATGATTATGGCTTACAGATTATGAAAACCTTCTCACAATATTCTAATTTTGAATTTGGGTTTTTCAAAAAGTAAGCCATAATCATCACAATTATAACAAATAAAGACTTGAAATATCTCACTTTGCATGTAATGAGTCTATATAATATATTAGTTTCACCTTTTAAGTTGAATTACTGAAATAAATGAACTTTTGCACCATATTCTAATTTTCGAGTATTAGTTTTGCGTCATTATTTTTGTACCTGTAACTGAAGTACACAGTCAATTTGACCAGAATCAAAGGGCCAGTTTAAACACACCGGTTCATCTCCTGAGGTCTGTGTGACCCGGGAAGCTCTGACAGTCTAGCGCAGGAAACCAAACCCATGTTGAAGGCCGGTAGTGCCAGGAGCCGGTGTGATGTGTGCCGTTCCCGGCTCAGAGGTTTCCAGCGCTCCTGAAACATGAGGCGAAACTCAACGTGACCCGAGAGTATTGGTCACTCAGCTTGGGTCCATTTCAGCGCCTGACGGCCCGTTCTGGCCGGACCCGATGAATGGCCCCTTTATGTCCACAGGAGACAGCAGTCGACCGTTCACACACCTTTAGCTCCTCACGCATAGGGCTGGGAATCGACAATCAATACTTGAGGTCAGCAATCAGATACTTATAAAATAAACATAAAAAAATAAACATTTCGATTCCTCTTATCGATTCTTATAGTTATAGATATTATAGTTTTATGTGCTGCCACACACACATCCAAAACCTGCGCACAGAAAATTCGATTTTAATGTGATTTTAAAACCCGTTTTCTGTGCTGCATGCGTGTGTAACTATACTGGGCAACTCTTAAAGTGACAGCACTAATATTCCTGTCTCTATAATAACACTAATATTCCTGCCGTCTCTATAATAACACTAATATTCCTGTCTCTATAATAACACTAATATTCCTGCCGTCTCTATAATAACACTAATATTCCTATAATAACACTAATATTCCTATAATAACACTAATATTCCTATAATAACACTAATATTCCTGCCGTCTCTATAATAACACTAATATTCCTATAATAACACTAATATTCCTATAATAACACTAATATTCCTATAATAACACTAATATTCCTGCCGTCTCTATAATAACACTATATTCCTATAATAACACTAATATTCCTGCCGTCTCTATAATAACACTAATATTCCTGCCGTCTCTATAATAACACTAATATTCCTGCCGTCTCTATAATAACACTAATATTCCTGCCGCCGTCTCTATAATAACACTAATTATTCCTGCCGCCGTCTCTATAATAACACTAATATTCCTGCCGTCTCTATAATAACACTAATATTCCTGTGTCTCTATAATAACACTAATATTCCTGCCGTCTCTATAATAACACTAATATTCCTGCCGTCTCTATAATAACACTAATATTCCTGCCGTCTCTATAATAACACTAATATTCCTGCCGTCTCTATAATAACACTAATATTCCTGCCGTCTCTATAATAACACTAATATTCCTGCCGTCTCTATAATAACACTAATATTCCTGTGTCTCTATAATAACACTAATATTCCTGCCGTCTCTATAATAACACTAATATTCCTGCCGTCTCTATAATAACACTAATATTCCTGCCGTCTCTATAATAACACTAATATTCCTGCCGCCGTCTCTATAATAACACTAATATTCCTGCCGTCTCTATAATAACACTAATATTCCTGTGTCTCTATAATAACACTAATATTCCTGCCGTCTCTATAATAACACTAATATTCCTGTGTCTCTATAATAACACTAATATTCCTGCCGTCTCTATAATAACACTAATATTCCTGTGTCTCTATAATAACACTAATATTCTTGTGTCTCTATAATAACACTAATATTCCTGTGTCTCTATAATAAACACTAATATTCCCCGCCGTCTCTATAATAACACTAATATTCCTGCCGCCGTCTCTTTAATAACACTAATATTCCTGCCGTCTCTATAATAACACTAATATTCCTGCCGCCGTCTCTATAATAACACTAATATTCCTGCCGTCTCTATAATAACACTAATATTCCTGCCGTCTCTATAATAACACTAATATTCCTGCCGTCTCTATAATAACACTAATATTCCTGTGTCTCTATAATAACACTAATATTCCTGCCGTCTCTATAATAACACTAATATTCCTGTGTCTCTATAATAACACTAATATTCCTGCCGTCTCTATAATAACACTAATATTCCTGTGTCTCTATAATAACACTAATATTCCTGCCGTCTCTATAATAACACTAATATTCCTGTGTCTCTATAATAACACTAATATTCCTGCCGTCTCTATAATAACACTAATATTCCTGTGTCTCTATAATAACACTAATATTCCTGTGTCTCTATAATAACACTAATATTCCTGCCGTCTCTATAATAACACTAATATTCCTGCCGTCTCTATAATAACACTAATATTCCTGTGTCTCTATAATAACACTAATATTCCTGCCGTCTCTATAATAACACTAATATTCCCTGCCGTCTCTATAATAACACTAATATTCCTGCCGTCTCTATAATAACACTAATATTCCTGCCGTCTCTATAATAACACTAATATTCCTGTGTCTCTATAATAACACTAATATTCCTGCCGTCTCTATAATAACACTAATATTCCTGCCCGTCTCTATAATAACACTAATATTCCTGCCGTCTCTATAATAACACTAATATTCCTGTGTCTCTATAATAACACTAATATTCTTGTGTCTCTATAATAACACTAATATTCCTGTGTCTCTATAATAACACTAATATTCCCGCCGTCTCTATAATAACACTAATATTCCTGCTGTCTCTATAATAACACTAATATTCCTGCCGCCGTCTCTATAATAACACTAATATTCCTGCCGTCTCTATAATAACACTAATATTCCTGCTGTCTCTATAATAACACTAATATTCCTGCCGCCGTCTCTATAATAACACTAATATTCCTGCCGTCTCTATAATAACACTAATATTCCTGCCGCCGTCTCTATAATAACACTAATATTCCTGCCGGTCTCTATAATAACACTAATATTCCTGCCGTCTCTATAATAACACTAATATTCCTGCCGTCTCTATAATAACACTAATATTCCTGCCGTCTCTATAATAACACTAATATTCCTGCCGTCTCTATAATAACACTAATATTCCTGCCGTCTCTATAATAACACTAATATTCCTGCCGTCTCTATAATAACACTAATATTCCTGCCGTCTCTATAATAACACTAATATTCCTGCTGTCTCTATGAATAACACTAATATTCCTGTCTCTATAATAACACTAATATTCCTGCCGTCTCTATAATAACACTAATATTCCTGTGTCTCTAATAACACTAATATTCCTGCCGTCTCTATAATAACACTAATATTCCTGCCGTCTCTATAATAACACTAATATTCCTGCCGCCGTCTCTATAATAACACTAATATTCCTGTGTCTCTATAATAACACTAATATTCCTGCCGTCTCTATAATAACACTAATATTCCTGCCGTCTCTATAATAACACTAATATTCCTGCCGTCTCTATAATAACACTAATATTCCTGCTGTCTCTATAATAACACTAATATTCCTGTGTCTCTAATAACACTAATATTCCTGCCGTCTCTATAATAACACTAATATTCCTGCCGTCTCTATAATAACACTAATATTCCTGCCGTCTCTATAATAACACTAATATTCCTGCTGTCTCTATAATAACACTAATATTCCTGTCTCTATAATAACACTAATATTCCTGCCGTCTCTATAATAACACTAATATTCCTGTCTCTATAATAACACTAATATTCCTGTCTCTATAATAACACTAATATTCCTGTCTCTATAATAACACTAATATTCCTGCCGCCTCTATAATAACACTAATATTCCTGTCTCTATAATAACACTAATATTCCTATAATAACAATAACACTAATATTCCTATAATAACACTAATATTCCTATAATAACACTAATATTCCTATAATAACACTAATATTCCTGCCGTCTCTATAATAACACTAATATTCCTGCCGTCTCTATAATAACACTAATATTCCTGTCTCTATAATAACACTAATATTCCTGATGTGTCTCTATAATAACACTAATATTCCTGCCGTCTCTATAATAACACTAATATTCCTGCCGTCTCTATAATAACACTAATATTCCTGTGTCTCTATAATAACACTAATATTCCTGTGTCTCTATAATAACACTAATCAAACAACAAAAGACAAAGAGAAAATTTACTTGTTCTTGACTGAATAATTTTTGTAACAATATTTGTAACATTTTATTAATAAAGTGCAGTGTTATTTTACATTTGATTAGTTTCTGAACCTGAATACCTAAAAATCTTAAAACACTGTTTATTTCAATCGTATCTTTGTTCAGTTGTGTCTATTTGTTGCGATTTCTAACTTTGTATGTTCTTTTTAAATGACTGAGTGTTTGCCTTTGATAATGCTTGAAATATTTATTAGTTAGGCTCGTTGGTTTTCTATGGTATTTTTAAACCACAAGCAAAGTGTTCATCAGGCTGTCGATTTTGTTCATGATATTCAGCTGCGATTAAATGCTTGGTTTAAACTTTTTAATTACATTTTTTAACCCAATGGTTGGGTTTGTCCATATTTGACCCAAACATGGGTTGAAACGACCCAGCATTTTTTAGAGTGCACTTTTTTTTTTCCTTATTGGAT
Source organism: Phoxinus dragarum (assembly GCA_033366665.1). Taxonomy (NCBI): domain Eukaryota; kingdom Metazoa; phylum Chordata; class Actinopteri; order Cypriniformes; family Leuciscidae; genus Phoxinus; species Phoxinus dragarum. Next base: position 17,592 of record JARPMJ010008228.1, read on the forward strand.
ACGAAATTAGGAATCGATAAGCAGAATCGAATATAGTAATGGTTAAAAATGTGAACGATACCCAACCCTACTCATGTGTGTTACGACATTTCATAAATGCACAGAGAACGTCAGCTCAAGAGTGGGCGGGATCAGATATCATCTCCACAGGGGTTGGGCGGCAGCTCTGGGGATTTTAGGTATTCTGGTGTTTGTCTTGGCTTTGGCTGCACTTATGATGGCCGTGCGGATGGTCTTCGCAGTCGTAGCCGCGGCGGGAATGTGTATGGTGTTGTTAGCCGCGGATTCGGAGTTGGGCGCTAACCGTTTGGACACGCGAAGTGGCGAGCCCCTCACAAACGGCTTGTCCTCGTCCTGTTTCGACTTTTCAACAGCGTTACCCTTTAGTTTCCCCGTATCAGACGGCGCGTTCACCTTCTGCCTCGCACTACTATTACGTTTGAGCTCATTTTGGCCTCCGGTGAAGCGTTTCATTAGCGATGTGCGTACGGATGCGGGACGCGATACCTGACTAGCTGATAAACTATCAGCGGGAGTTTTGCTGTGAACTCTTGGGATCCCGCTATAGTTCGAAGGCGCTCCTCGGGGAACCATCAGTCTTTTAGTCGACCCTCGAGTGGGAGTTTTTAGACGGCTATCATCCTTAGCATGGGGTGAGCTAGCGCAATCTCGCTCCTCCGCTTCCCGCTCTTTCCTCCATTTTGAGCAGTGATTATTTGTGGCTGGTCGGGTCACGGTTGGAGAAAGGCTCTCGTAGGAGCGAAGGCCCTTCACTAGCGTGTGGCACTCCAGCGTTTCTCCGACACGGGGGTAAACATGCTCTCGCTCTGCGCTACACGCCTCCCGCGCAAGAGGACTAGCGTCAGACGCGTTAGTCCACGTGTTTCCCAACCGTGTGTCCGTTCTGGTGTCTGTCTCTAGTGTTGCTCCTCTTTGAGATTGAGAGTCTTTGCCATTTACACAATCCCTCTTCTCAGGATCCTTCCCAGCGTCGGTCGCAATCTGCGTCAGCCTTTCAGAGGCGCCTTGAACCCGTTTCTCAACTTTCAACACTTTGTTAGGGGATATTCCTGCGAGCGGGAGGACATTCACTGCCCCCTGCTGATGTGACGTGATACTTGTTTTTCCCAAAGCAACAAAAGCGTTATCACTGGGGACTGTCCTCGTATTCGACCTAGAATGTCTTTTCACAGTGTCTGCCGAGTCCTGTTGAAGGGCACATGTTGAATCTGTGCTTAAACCCTGAGTCTCCTCATTCTTCTGCAGTGAGCGCCGCATAAGCTCCGAGTCTCTCAGGGATGAGTTCGGCTGCTGTTGGATGTCAGATGTGCCGTTTCTCTCGCTGAAGCGGAGGAAGTATTGTGAGAGACTGCGCAGGCTCCGCCGGCTGCCCGTGTAACTCAAGCTCCTCTGCAGAGCGTGATCCAGGTCGTCGGACTCGCGCTCCTCGTCGAGGCCCGTACACAGAGCCAGGGAACGCCGCTTTCCCACGTTCTCACGCTCGCGGGCCACGCGCCGCTGCTCCTGCAACGCCCTCTCTGTGTTCTCCTGTCAGACACAAGTCAGTGTACACTTCAGTTTCAAACCTACATTTCAATGAGCGGATTCACAGATTTGTGTATACATTTTACATGTGTGTAATGTGGTTACACTTTATTTTAAGGTGTCATTGTTACAGTGTAATTATATATTTATGTACTGAGTAATATTAAGCAAGTACATGTACTTATAAAGTTAGGGTAGGATTGGGATTAGGTTGAGGGTTAGTTGCATGTAATTATGCATAATTTACTGTTATTACTATAGTACATGTAACATATGTAACAAGGACACTGTAAAATAAAGTGTTACCAAAAATGTAATACATGCAAGTAAATATAGTGTACATAACCACATACTGTTGATGGATATTAATAAAATGTATTCAACTTTATCAAGTTAAATGCATGCCTTTATTTGGCCTTTTAATCTTTATTTTTTGCCTATTAACAAGCCTTTTATTGCCATTATCTGTAACTAGCTTTTTAATATGTTCTAAAATACTTATTTTATATATTTCAAACTTAACATTTAACATTTGAATGACTGCATGGTTGATAAGGGACCGTTTGGTATTTATGGAATGGGCCACCGGAGGAAAATAGGGGAGGGTCATGCCTTTTTATTCTTTGTTGAGGGGAGGGTCATCCAACTTTTTTTAGTCTAGGGGGAGGGTCACCCAACTTTTGTATTCATGAAAACAACAAACTTTCAAAGGGCTTGTTTTGTGCATATTTTTCCATGTAGCTCTCTCAGTCTCGGTCCCCCCCATAGCCAGCAGATGGGTCTGACCCAACAAAAATCAGACGCGAAAGATCAAGTCCAGTTTGGCGCTGTTTGACAGTGCGCGCGCGCTCAGAAAAAGTGCATCATGTCAGAACAGAACGCCAATGAAATGTTTACCCAGCAAAGCTTTAAAGCACGAGCAAATAATAAACTTTTGTGATTGCGAATCACAAGCAGTGTCCTGTGAGTGTAACTCTACCGCTGCATGTGATATAGCCTACGTCGAGTTTGGGACTGAGGCGCCAGAACTGCAGTTGATAGATGTGCGCTGTAGCACGATAGGCTACCATATTTCTTCAAAAGCAGATCGTGGAGATATTACATCATCCACGATCAAAAATTGTGATATCGCATAAGCACAAGGATAAAACGACTGTTAGGCTATCATGTCTGAAAACAAACACAAATGACGCGTGCTACATTGGGGCTGTTTACACCTGGCCACTTCATGCGATTCCATTTACACCTGGCGTGGTCGCATAATGCGTTTTTGCAAAACGGATTTAAATCCTATCTTCAATTCTTCAGCCTTTTAATGAACGTTTGGTGTAGATGCATGAGATATCTGAACATCTTTGCCAAGCGCAAACCAGTACAGAAGTAATCAATAAATGATCGGGGAGGGTCATGCCTTTTTTCACAATCATTTTGGAGGGTCATAGAAAAATGTATTGCTGGCGAAGGGAGGGTCAAGTCTTTTTTGACTATAGATCTCAAAACTCCTCCGGTGGCCCCTTAAATAAATAACGAACAGTCCCTTAGAAAACAATAGTTTATTATTAATATTAATGGCTCTTCTCATTCAGCACTGCGGGAAAAATATCAATTCCAGGTTCTAATTTGGCCTTAGATAACCAGTAAAATCGACATGTTTTCCATATTAATTTGTGAAAATATCTGTAAAATATCTGTAATAATAGTGGGTAAATATAGGTGTAGCCTGCTTACTCTTTCTGATTTCTGAATGTGTTGCTAAGCGCACTCCGAGTTGCAGGCGTAGGTAGTGATGAAGCTCCATTCCTTTTAAAAAAGTTGAAGGATATTATTGTATCGTGCCGTCTTCCCAACGCACAGGTGACTGAATGATGAAACTTAAAGCATTTGCTTGGGGCGTTTACCTGTTTTGCATAGACGGCTTAACACAATATCTTGTGAATAGCGTCAGGGGTGCCGCCAGGAATTTTGGGCCCCATGACAAAAAAATAACATTGGGCCCCCCCTGCACAGCTGTTGTCACCAGATCTCTAGGACGTACCTGTCCCATCAGATGCTTTACATAACTCTAATCAAATGCTTGCAACTGTCTTGCTTCTTGTAGTTCAATACTAGTACTAGCACAATATTTACTGCTGGTGATTTGTAAATGCAAGTCTGCATACAGTACGCAATTCATTATTTGATGCAAGATTAAAAGCCACCATAAAAATGTCCTTAAAGCAATCCTTTACAGTCTCAATGGTAAAACTAATGACATATTAAAAAAATATATATATATGAAAAACCTAAATATATATTAACTTTTTAATCAAAATAAATGAACATCATCTCAAAAGAATAAAAACATCAGATTTTTTAACTTAACTGCACATATATGCCAACAACAAAATAAAGTTGACGTGTAAAACGGAATTTCCACATCATGGTTATTATAGTGTGTGTGTGTGTGTGTGTGTGTGTGTGTGTGTGTGTGTGTGTGTGTGTGTGTGTGTGTGTGCAAGTTTAAAAAAATAAATTGAAATACACCAGTATTCCTGTAATTCTTTTGTCTTATGAATTTAATAAACAACTCGTCTCGTATTCTGTCCGAACACACCGCACCATCTACATCATGTGAGTGTAAATGCGCAAAAAACGTTTCCATTGCAGTTTTGCGAAATATTTATTTTTCAAAATTGCCTGAAAAACCACCTCATTTCAATTTGCGCAATTTGAAGGGTAATTGAAATGGATGACAGTGTTTAGTTGCCAGAAACACCAGAAACCACAAAGTTGCATAGTAAAAGAAAATCTGGTTTTCAAAAAAACGAAAGAGAGAAAATAGAGAGAGGAAAGACAAAAGAAAGGGTGTCAATCTGTTAACGAATTACAGGAATACTGGATTCTAAACCTCAAAGAAATGCCACAATCAAGACCTCGAAGCAGAAATGAGGGAGAAACACCCAGAAACTCCTCATATCTGCCGCTCACAGTACACTGAGAAAAACAACAAGTAGAATTTACTCAATTTTTATTTGGCAAGTTTTTGCACGAATGATTTTCAAGTAAATTTCACATTTAAGGAAATTAAGTAAATCTACTTAACTAAGCCAAGTAAAATTAACAAAGTGAATAAGTACATATAACCTGGCCTGTTAAATTATATTGAGTAATTTTTACTTACAAATCTGATGTAATTAATATAATTAAGTAAAACCACTTGATATTTTAAATAAATTTTACTTGTTTTATGCAGTGCTGGTAATTAATTTAAATTAAATGTTACTCTTATAATGTGACAAAATAATACTGTGACAATGTGCAGTTAAGAGTAATTTATTAAGAAATAAGCAACTACATAAACATATGCTTAAGGTCAGTTTGTATGTATATTGTTGCTCAAGCTGCTTAAACCTTTAATTTCAACAATACATTAAATGCATATTAAAATTAGCAGTTCTATGCATCATATAGAAATGACAGCTTCAGCGTAGGTTCTGCCAGGAAGACTCAATCAGCGTGCCACGTATTACTTCTCTCCTAACCAATCATGCGCTAACACTCACAGTATAAAAGATCGGTACTTACATTCGTCTGAGTTTGCAGATGCTGACGCTGCCAAGTACCTCCATCCTCCCCAACCACCACCCAGATGGCACCTTCCCCTTCATCCTCCCCACCACCACCAGGATGGTCCCTTCCTTAACCTCCAGGGGGGGTCGGCTGCGCCCCTGCCTTCGTCTTCAGGCAGGATATGCAGATTCCGCTACCCTCGCATTGCTCTCTAAGGACGGGGCCTACGCCAAAGAACTTTATAAATTCATGCTTGCTGGGCTGTTAATAAATATACGCTGTTATATCAATTTATCTCCCGAGTCTTTCTGGAAGAACAGGTTTTCCTCAAGGGTACAGTTCTGCAGTCACAAAATGAGTGAGTCAACAAAGAAGATAAATGCCTATGAACAACCACACAAAAACATGTAAATTAAGTCAAGTTCATTCTAAATTTCAGTATCAAAACATGACATTAACAAACTGCTGTCACAAACTAAACCTGCTAACCAGCCCCCACCCCCTACCCTTAACAAGGAAACTCATAAAGTACATACACAATACATTTAGAAAGCCTTTTAAAGGACAAGTTCGGTATTTTGCACTTAAATCCCTGTTTTCAGATCGTTTCTGATGAAATAGAACAGTTAAGATTAAAATTTGGACACATGCTCCTGTCCCGAGAATTTTCGGTTTCATTCGCTTTCCCCCCCACCTCAACAATGGCTGCGTAGGTGCACTGGAATATCCTTCCTAAAACGCATTAAACTTTCGTTTACAAAGACGTGAACCTTACCGAGTGGTCAGGGGTGTTCACTGATATGCTCACACAAAAATCACTGCAAAAGATGCTTTCCAACAGGTTTTATCGTAGTTTTTGTCCAACTCCATTGACTTGTACCTCACAGCACATCCAATACAAGTCAATGGAGTTGGACAAAAACTACGATAAAACCTGTTGGAAAGCATCTTTTGCAGTGATTTTTGTGTGAGCATATCAAATCTTGACAAAGCATTTTAATCTTAACCGTTCTATTTCATCAGAAACGATCTGAAAACAGGGATTTAAGTGCAAAATACCGAACTTGTCCTTTAAGCTAATAAAAAACTGAAATACAAATCCTGCAATTTGTAAATGTAAAAACTTTGTTTTGTTTGTTTAACGTGTGTTCGGTCTCTCTCTTTGTCCCTCTCAACCGGTTTACAGTAACGAAGTCACAAAGGACTGAATGTATTTGGGAAATATCCTGAAATTAAGAAAAGAGAGGGGGAAAAAAACAATAATCAGTAAACTACAAATACTTTTAAATTAAAAGTTAATTCATTTGCATTCACATTATTTATTTCACTTATACCAAATCATATTAAAAATATCCTGCATGACCTTACTCTCATAGTCATCATTAATGCTAACATGTTACTACACACAGCATGGAGATATATGGTAGTAATATTTCATTCCTTTTGATTTAAATAAGGCAACGAATTATTGCCATTTACAACGTGGTCACGATTTAGTAAAAGCAGGGACCATTTAATAGATAGTATGCACGATTTAGCAAATTAATGAGGGAATGAATTATATTGTGCACGATGAGGGAACTTATATGTTTCATATAATACAACCGAAGCTATAGATTGTGAATTTAAACATGTCTCGTTTACCAGCGGCAAACGTCAGGAGGACTAGCCGAGGTAAGGCTGCTCCAGGCCGGTTACATCAGCGCTGAGCGCCCGGTGATCGCCTGGATCTCACAACTCCGAAAACGTCAGATCAAACTTTTAAAAAAGGCGCTATCTTTATAAATAAATCACAGATTTGAACTTTAAACAACTACATTCTCGACTGAACAACTCTTAAAACTACATTTCGTGACACAATAACAGTAGTATTTTTAAATTTCGCGGCCTTTCTTGCAAACAGACCACCGCCTAACGTTAGCACTGGCCCTCCCACAAGAAGCGGATTTCGTCTCGGACGCGCGTCAATTTCGCTTCAACTAGACGCGCGAATGCATTCAAAATGTTCAAGCGTCAAACTAGACGCGGTAGACGCGAATTTGACGCTCTATTCGCGTTTGGTGTGGGTGTGACCGCAGTATAAACTGAGAAAAAAAATATGACTAACGTCTTTTACAAAGCTAACTCGGTGCTTTCTGCCTCTCCTTCTCCGTGAACTTTTTTTCTGGAGCACGTCTCAAACTTAAGAACACTAAACTTTTCTAATGTATAGAATGAAGTGATAACAATAAAATCATTGAATTATTCTAAAATCCGTAATACAATGCAGTTTTTTACTGTTGCTTACCTGTCGAGAGCAGATGGAGTGGAGATTGGAAATCCTTCAATCATCGCGGGTTTTCTTCTTCCCCTGCATGCGCAGATTTCTTTCTTCAAGGACGCAAATTTTACTTGATTTTTTTTTATTTGCTTCAAGTACTTAATTAATGCATGTAAATATGCCAGAGAGTCAGAAGTCAATTTTACTTGTCTGTTGGATGTCTAATATTTACAAGTAAAAATTTAGTATTTAATTAGGATTTACTTAATATACTAAAGTTTTCATTTTTACAAAATTATTCTTAGCAAAAGATACATGATTTTTCCTGTTTTATTTACTTTGCCATAAAATCATTTTTTACAGTGTATAAGAGTCTTTCCTTGCCATTGATGCTTGAATAACACGCCTACGTCTCCTTCCGTTAATAATAATAATGTCCTAGTGCGGTGGCTGGGATATATAAACCTACCAACGTCCGTTGCCATGATTTTTTAAATGACTATTCGCGAGAGGAAAATTAAGTTTTAGTCGCATAACATCGGTTAATCGAAACGGCGTCATTTCACAATAGTTTTGTATTGATATTTAGAAAATAAATCGCAAAAGTTCTGCGCAAATCTGTAATAGAAACGCGGCTACTGATGAGCGCGCTAAGGCAGGACCAAACCATTTCATGCAGATACAGGGGGGTGGATGTTTACTTTTTGGTCAATGGGGATATTTAACTTTTATTGCCAAAATAAGTACAATCAAAGACATCATTAATTGTATTATTATTTGAAATATACTCAATGATGATGGTTTATATAGTGTATAATATAATAAAAAAATTTAATTACTTTTTACGTATTTGTTGGGGCCCCTGTCAGTCAGGGGCCCTTGGAATCGTCCTAACTTTTCCCCCCTATACGCGCCCATGAATAGCGTGCTCCGTCAGTAGGCGAGAAACGAAATAAAGTCAATGAGCTCGTAATGAGCTCGACTGGAATCGCTCTCTTTTCATACAGATTACAGAAGCTGAGAATATTAGTTTTTTATATAAATTACTTAATTTGAAAGATGCGATCTCAAGCTTTATGCCCATGGGTATGTTTGTCTGTTTGACTGAATTTTCGCGGAGTTACAGATCATTTTCGAACGCGTTTCAAATTGGAGTTCATTGACAGAGAGAGTGCAGAACTCGCATCATGTAGATTTTTCTTTATTTGGCAAAAAGCATTACACTGTATTTTTATTGTGAGTATACAGAAAAAAAAAATTGAAACTGAACAGGATCGATTGATGTATAACACGAAAATGAAAGATCAAAATTAACAGAGCATTTTGAGTTTATTTTGCATTGCTAAAAAAAACCACGAGCAAAACGCGCCGGCGGTTAAGTCTTTTTAACCGTTGTTTTAGAAAAAAGAGAGTAAATTAATCGGTAATTCTTGCTACATGTAGCCTACTTACATCTATCCATCTATATATCTATCTATATATCTATCTATCTATCTATCTATCTATCTATCTATCTATCTATCATCTATTGGAGAGTGAGTGAATAATTGAGGTAGAGATGAATGGATGTTTGTGTGTAAAAAAAAGTCTAAAATCTTGTCAGTTTGATTTAATACGGACTTAAAAAAAGATGATAAAAAAAAGAGATGCTTAAAAATCCAGAACACTATTTCTACAGAATATTCTGTTAGGCCATTACTGAGCAAATTATGCTAATTTTATTTGGACAAAAATAGCTAATGACCTATATTATTAAAATGTGCAGTATATAGCAAATTTAATTTACGATAATTGATGCACAACCTTACATCGCCATTCTGCTTCCGGACCACCACAATTGGGGAAGCAAATGGTGACTCCCGGAAGATGTCAGCTTCGAGCAGGTGTCGCAAATGGCTTCGAACAGCTTGAATGTCCCGGGGATGGGTTGGCCTGGCTCGATGCTTGAAAGGGGTTTCATCGTGGAGCTTGATATGGTGCTTTACCTGGTCCGTACAGCCGAAACCAAGATCGTGGTGAGAAAACACTTCAGGCATTTGGTTGAGCTTGGATGTTACTCGCTCCTTCCATTCAGGAGAAATAGGCGATTCTCCAAAATTTAACACCAAATTGCTTCTCTGGGAACCTCCTCGGACTTCTTGGCTTTACATCATCAAGTCAGCTGTCACTTTAGCGCGAGGCCCTGTGGATCCTGCAGGTGTCAATGCTTTCTCCGTCTATGCAATAAATGACAGCTTTAGCGTAAGTTCTGCCAGGAAGACTCAATCAGCGTGCCACATATTATTTCTCTTAACCAATCATGCGCTAACACTCACAGTATAAAAGATCGGTACTTACATTTGTCTGAGTTCGCAGATGCTGACGCTGCCAATTACCTCCATCCTCCCCAACCACCACCAAGATGGTACCTTCCCCCTCATCCTCCCCACCACCACCAGGATGGTCCCTTCCTTAACCTCCAGGGGGGTCGGCTGCGCCCCTGCCTTCGTCTTCAGGCAGGATATGCAGATTCCGCTACCCTCGCATTGCTCTCTAAGGACGGGGCCTACGCCAAATAACTTTATAAATTCATGCTTGCTGGGCTGTTAATAAATATACGCTGTTATATCAATTTATCTCCCGAGTCTTTCTGGTAGAAATGCACATCCTTGAATCAGCGCAGATTTCTAGCATCTATAGTTATTTATATAATATCTATAGTTTGACCCATTTGAGAGGCGGCCAAAATCAGAATTTAAAATGGACTGAAAAAAGCTCTCAATGAACTTGACGGAATCACGATACACATAGTCTCACTTTTAGCTATGTCTTTTAACTATTATAGTGTTTAGAAGGGCAAAAACATGAACTTGAACTATTGGCTTTACATCATCAAGTCAGCTGTCAGTTTAGCGTGAGGCCAGTAGCATATAGCATTAGCTCCTTAGCCTGAGCAAACTCGATCACGTCGAGCTAGGCGGGCGTGGTTTCAGCAACGGGCACCTCAGCTCCACCTCTTCACCCATTTTCTGTTATCTTCAGTTGCGTTTGAAGATGAAGTTCTCAAGGTGAACGCATACCTTCACTCTAGAGGTCAAACAACTAAAAATAATGTCAGGAATATTGGTGTGTCTCTAGAGTCAGACCTTAGCTTCAGTAGTCATGTCAAAGCAAGAACTAAATCAGCATACTATCATCTAAAAAATATTGCAAGAATTAGATGCTTTGTTTCCAGTCAAGACTTAGAGAAACTTGTGCATGCTTTCATCACTAGCAGGGTGGATTATTGTAATGGACTCCTTACTGGCCTTCCCAAAAAGACTATAAGACAGTTGCAGCTCATACAGAACGCTGCTGCCAGGATTCTGAGCAGAACCAGAAAATATGAACATATCACACCAGTCCTCAGGTCTTTACACTGGCTCTCAGTTACATTTAGGATTGATTTTAAAGTATTATTACTGGTATATAAATCATTTAATGGCCTAGGACCTCAATACATTGCAGATATGCTCACTGAATATAAACCCAACAGATCACTCAGATCATTAGGATCACATCAACTAGAAATACCAAGGGTTCACTCAAAGCAAGGAGAGTCTGCTTTTAGCTATTATGCCAGCCCTAGCTGAACCAGCTTTCAGAAGAGATCAGGTGTGCTCCTACTGTAGCCACATTCAAATCCAGACTCAAAACACTCCCAAGAGCACACCTGATATCACAGGCAGAGTCCCAACCAACAACGGGGATCCCTGACCTCGAGAACATTCAGTGCCCACGAGCAGTTGGTTTATGGGTTTGGCGATCTTGGAGAAGTCTTTAATGAATCGCCGATAATAACCCACAAAACCCAAAAAGGCCCTCACTTGCCGGGCAGTCTTCGGGGTTCCCACCCCTGAACAGCTGACACCTTTTCCGGGTCCAGGGAGACTCCGGCAGTGCTTACGCAATGCCCAGGAACTTTACCTCTTTCTGGAATAGCTGGCACTTATCCGGCTGCAGCTTGAGCCCATACCTCTCCATGGCCCTGAACACTTGTTCTAGATGTTTTAGATGGGAAGCAAAGTCTGGAGAATAGACAATGACGTCGTCCAGATAGACTAATGCAGTATCCACCAGTTGCCCACCCAGGCACCGCTGCATCAGTTGCTGGAAGGTGGCTGGGGCGTTACAAAGGCCAAACGGCATCCGATCCCATTCGAAAAGTCCAAAGGGGGTAGTAAAAGCCGTCTTTTCCCGATCCTCCTCTGGTAACCGAACCTGCCAATACCCACTGGCCAGATCCAAAGTCGATTACCACGCTGCCTGGGTCAATCCAGTGAGAGAGTCTATCCGCGGCAGCGGGAAATCATCTTTCTTGGTTACCTTGTTCAACTTTCGGTATTCGACACAGAACCTCCAGGCCCCGGTCTTCTTCCGTACCAAGACTATCGGCGCTGCCCAGGGGCTGCTATTCTCACGGATGATTCCTTTTTCCAACATCCCCCGCAACAGGGTACGGACCTCCGAATAGAGTGTTGGCGGGACAGGGCGATACCGCTCTCGGCTTGCTGTCGCATCACCCGTGGGGATCTGTTGCGTCACGATATCGGTACAACCGTAATCCTCATTGTGGGTGGCGAACACATGTTGCCACTGAACCAGAAAATCCCGGTTTTGACACTGTTGGTCCTCTTCCAATCCTTCCCCACGTAGGGGTTCCCCCGCTAGGTGGGCCAGCATCTCCCCTCCAGACGGGCCTGCCCTTTGATCCACCCGTACGATGGCCACCTCAACTACCGTGGAGCTTACTAGACTGAAACAAACATCTTCGCCTTCCCTCACTTGCTGGGGGCTCAAAAAACCAGCAACTCTAAAAAAAACCTTGCGGGCCATGTCGGGAGCTACACTGGCGACTAATATGTCCCGACTCTCCACAACTGTTACAGATGGGTCGACCTTGGCCGTCTCACTGGAACCTGGGACCAGTCGAGCGAGCAGGGCGACGTCCTGAATCCCGATTTCCATCCGAGTAGGACCGCTCCAGAGGCAAAGGCCTCGTACCAGATTGCCCTCGACGAAGCTCCTCGAGAAGGGTCCTAGACATTTCGGACATTTGCTCCTGGACGTCTCTCATCAACTTGACGCGTAGTGTCTGCCTCCAACCGGTCACTTCCGGCGGAATGGGGATACTAGTCCCACTGGCGGCCATACAAACTGGGGGATCGGCTGTCTCGGCATGATCTATTTCCAGAGCCAAAGCCTCTTGACGCAAATCCTCAAATGACAAGGTGGGATCTCGGCGTAGCTGTGAACGTAGGCTTTGGCGGACGGGCCCTTCCCGGAGGCCCATAAGTAATTGGTCTCTTAACAAAGACTCCTCCATTCCCAGACCGTGGTTCTCTTCTTCTATCGAGAAAACTGCTCTCGTAGTTGCAAAGAAAAGGCCCGCAGGGTCTGCCTGGACCCTGTCTACAATTGAAGAACTGGGCTCGAAGGGTAGCCACAGGCGTGGCATCTCCATACTGTGCGGCCAGGAAATCAAAGACAGCCCTTGTAGTAGCCCATGCCTCTCCAGAGGCGGCTTGGACCTCCCTCTTGGCCTCACCTTCGAGTGAGCGCAGAATAAACTGCAATTTCTGTGATTCGCTCAGGCCCTGTAATTCCGCCAGATACTCTATCTGGGCCTTCCACTCCGATAGGCTCAGTTCAGATCCCGATCCTCCAAACTTTTGGGCCCAAGGGATACCCATAAAAACAGGCATGACTCGGGGCCGACCCCCTGGCACATCTTCATCCGCCATTGTGAAATCTCCGGCTGCTCAAACTCGAGGGACAATCCTGCCGACTACGCCAAAAGTTGTCACAGGCCGAAGTGGCCGACCCTCCACCACCCCTAACGCGTGTTAGAGCCCTGCACGGGCCTCAAATCTAGGCCCTAGCCCGGCCCTGGCCGGAGATGCTCAGGCCCTAGCCCGGCCCGTGTCCGACAGCTCATCAGAATTATCAGCCCGAGTCCGACCCGAGCCCGTTTTTTTATTTTTTATTTTTTTATATACACAGCTGTAGCCTGGCCTAGGGCAAACGTGCTATTTGCAGCCATTAAAATAGGTCCGTTTTGTTAGTTATGTTTCTTTTCATTTCTTTATTAAGTTAATTTAGACAAATGTTCGGTTTCTTTTTGTTTTTTTATTGACGACCAAGCAGCCGACAGCGAGTTAAACAAGTTTGATCCATTTAGCCTCTCAAATCAACACTTTACTTGGCTACAATAAAATCCATAAAACACCTTAAGCATATCACACATAGACAGTTATAGTTTAAACGTTTATTATCATTTTTTAAAAGCTGAGGCAAACTGCTCTGCTGCTCACAGTCGCAATAGCGCTCGCAAACGAAATGAGCTATAGCCTACAATCTAAACAAATCAAATAAATGGCATTAAATTAAAAACAAACATGCAGATTATCTTACCTCAAAAATCAAGTCTTCACTACAGAACATGGCCATTCTTATTTCCAATAGTTTCCAACAGACTGATGAAAATAAAGTCATAAACCAAGACAGCCCCCTAACAAGAACAGTTTCTTACAGTGCACCGTGAAGAAAAATAACAGCATCCACAGTGGAAGGTTTTAATCCAGTCGTAATTTTTTCTTGAACTATTCCAGCAGCGCTGAAGTCACGCTCGCTATACTTCTGCTGCTGGCGGGGACACTAAAAACAGCGAGCCGGTCAAAGTTAAAACAATAAAAGTCTTTGTTTTATTAAGTTAAGAACTCTAGGCTTCACGTGAGAGGGGCAGGTAACGTCTAATGGTTCCTCTTCAGCGAATGTCAGGCTCCAAGCAGGGGGATACACAGACAACAGAGCTTCACAACAGAACAGCGTGGACCAGATGAGTTATCGGACAGCAAAGCTTCACAGTGGAACAGCAAAAGTCAGGTAAGCATAATGGTTTTTCTTCAGTAAACGCTGGACTCTGAGCAGATGGCTGCTCAGGCAGCAGAGCTTCACAACGGAGCAACGTGGACCAGGTGAGTTCTCTGACAGCAGAGCTTCACATTGGGGCAGCGAGGGCCAGGTGGGTGGCAGGTAGCGTATAGCGGTTCCTCTTCAGGGGAGATTGGACTCCAGGTGGGTAAACACACAAATGGCAGGGCTTCACAGCGGAACAGCAAAAACCAGGTGAGTGGCAGGTAGCGTGTAACGGTTCCTCTGCAGGGGAGGTTGGACTCCAGGCAGGTAAACACTCGACAGCAGGGCTCCACAACGGAACGGCGTAGACCAGGTAAGTTCTATGACAGCAGAGCTTCACATGGGAGCAGCGAGGGCCAGGTAGTAAGGGCGTTGAGGGGTTTTACTATGGTGGTGTAATCCTCGATGAACCTTCGATAGTGTCCTGAAAACTCCAGGAAGGACCGTAGCTCTTTCAGATTTCAGGGGACTGGCCAGGATTTGAGGGCAGATATTTCTCAGGGTCCATTTCAACACCATTCTCGGACACGACATGTCTAAGGTAACGGACACTGGACTGGAAAAATTTCCAGTTTCAAAATTTCCGACTGCTTCGGGTCCAGGAACTTCCCAGCAGGACTTTTGTCTTTGGTAATTCAAAGGACGGGTGCATAGCCTCGAGTAAGGGCGTTGAGGGGTTTTACTATGGAAGTGTAATCCTCGACGAACCTTCGATAGTGGCCAAAAATGTGCATTTTTCAGGTGACAGCTTCAAGCCGAACTCCATCAGGCGGGTGAGTATTTTGAGTAACCGCTTCTCATGTTCCTCTAAAGTGTCGGAGAAGATAATGATGTCGTCTAGGAACACAAGGATTTCCTTGAGATTTAAATCCCCCATACACTTTTCCATCAGTTTCTGGAATGTACTTGGAGCATTTGTAACGCCTTGCGGAATCAGAATCCATTCCCAGAAACCCAGCGGTGTGACGAATGCGTTTTTAGCCTTGTCAGCTTCATCCATTGGAATCTGGTAATATCCAAACTTCAGATCCAGAACCGTAAACCATTTAAAGCCTGTTAGTGCTGAGAACGACTCCTCAAGGTTCGGCAGGGCATAGGCGTCTTTAGGCATAGGCAAATTTAATTTACGATAATCAATGCACAACCTTACATCGCCATTCTGCTTCCGGACCACCACAATTGGGGAAGCAAAGGGTGACTATGACTCCCGGAAGATGTCAACTTCGAGCAGGTGTCGCAAATGGCTTCGAACAGCTTGAATGTCCTGGGGATGGATTGGCCTGGCTCGATGCTTGAAAGGGGTTTCATCGTGGAGCTTGATATGGTGCTTTACCTGGTCCGTACAGCCAAAATCAAGATCGTGGTGGAAAACACTTCAGGCATTTGGTTGAGCTTGGATGTTACTCGCTCCTTCCATTCAGGAGAAATAGGCGATTCTCTAAAATGTAACTCCAAAGTGCTTCTCTGGGAACCTCCTCGGACTGGAGAGGTGTTTATGGTGTGCTGGGCCAGGATAGTGAGTGATGTGCCAATATCAGCAAGTACTGTCATTGGTGGAATAAGACTGACGAGTGACGAGAACAGGAATCTTGGAACCTTGTAGGGAGCATGAGTTGGAAGTGTGATGAGACCTTTTCTGAGCGACATAATCTGTGTATATTAAATATGGAGTAATCTCAGCCTTAATAAGCCTGTTAACAAGCAGAATCACTGAAGGAAAGAAGAGAACAAAAAAAAGAGATGAAGAGAAACACAAGAACTACAACTGACTTCAGTTACAGCCTTAGATTAAATCAATATAAGATAAAAGAAGACATTAAATCTCTCAAGATCTCAGCAGAGGAGGATTAAATAACAAACATAATTTCCAGCTTCACTTATTACTAACCAGACTGACTTTATTTCTGTTAGCAAAATAAGTTTGGCTTTACATCATCAAGTCAGCTGTCACTTTAGCGCGAGGCCCTATGGATCCTGCAGGTGTCAGTGTTTCTCCGTCCATGCAATAAATGCACATCCTTGAATGAGCGTGGATTTCTAGAGCATTTACTTGAACCTCTTAGGTAATATCCATGGTCTGACCCATTTGAGAGGCGGCCAAAATCAGAATTTAAAATGGACTAAAAAAAGCTCTCTACGAACTCTCTACGTGTGATGCGGCGCTGACTGACATTTATGGGCATGACTCACTGTCACACACACGCTCAGAACAATAATACCGAATCACGATACATCTCACTTTTAGCTATGTCTTTTAACTATTATAGAGTTTTGAAGGGCAAAAACATGAACTTGAACTATTGGCTTTACATAATCAAGTCAGCTGTCAGTTTAGCGCAAGGCCAGTAGCATATAGCATTAGCTCCTTAGCCTGAGCAAACTCGATCATGACGAGCTAGGCGGGCGTGGTTTCAGCAACTGGCTCCTCAGCTCCACCTCTTCGCCCATTTTCTGTTATCCGGGAGTGACGCACAGTGATGCACTGCCAAGATGGCGACTGCAGGCTCCGCCCACTTTAGGCTATGATTCAGATACACATGTAGACATTACAAAATATATATGCATTTTTAGGTTTTTCTATGTGTACTGAAGCATTTATTCGCATTGCATTCATTCCTAAGTCAAATTGACCCCCTAGGCAAGGATTTGATACTCTTTAAACCAAATTTCAACCACAAAACTCCTCGAATCCATAATTTTCTGTGTGTGTGTGTATTCGTGGTTCAAGTGTGACAAAAGTCTGGAAAATATTTTCACAATGACCCGAGGGAAGGATGATGGATAACAGTGATTCGTGTTCCCATAGCTGGGTTAGGGTAGACCTTCTGTTGGTTCGGACCAGACCGGATAGCCTTCATTGCCCTCGTCCATCGATGAGTCTTGGGTGTCCAACACCCTGTCGCCGGTGTGTGTTCGTCCCTCCTCAGACACTGTTGTAAATCCTCACCGGGAGCGAAACACAAGCCTTGAGTTTCACTTTCATCTGGCCCTTGTCAAAGTCGCTCAGATCTTTATCCCTGTCCATTACACTGACAAAGATTTGATCATGACAGCAAATTAATGTTGAATTTTCTGATGTAAACTCCATTTACCATTGCTTTGCACTCCTTTTTTTAATTTAGTTTTTTAGATATTTATTCTGATGTACAGCACAATGGCCAGCTGCTGTTGTTTTTTTATGTGCTACATGAATAAAATTTTATTTGATCATGACAGACCCTGGATAAACTCTCTGATAAATAAAGAGCAATAAATAAAACATGTATACGCATTTTGAGGTTGTTTATAATTAATAGTTTTTTATTTTAATTGTTCTTTTGTGTTTTATTCAAAGTTTTACAGCATTATTTTTTAACATTTCAATGCAGGTCCATTTTTAATACATTTCACCTGAAGAAATCTTTGACCTGTTTGTACACCCAAAGTTGATCATAAACTCCTCTCTCTTACAACACTAACCAGGAAGAGACTGACATGTTATTTCTTCTTTCTGTCACACGACTTTGTCTCAACAAAAGCAATAAAGCAGCAATCAATGGAGAACACAGAGAAAAACTTTACAGAAGGATTTTTGTGAAGTTCATTTCTGGACAGACATCAGATCTTTGATTCTTATTGTGATTTTTTTTTTTTTTTTTACCGTCGTCGTTAAGAAAGTGAGAATAAAGTTTAGTTTGCGAGACTCAAACGGTGAAAATGGCTTCAGCAGCTGAAGATGATTATATTTGTCCTGTTTGCTGTGACATCTTCAAGGTTCCTGTTTTTCTGTCCTGTAGTCACAGTATTTGTAAAGAGTGTCTACAACAGTTCTGGAAAACTAAGGGAACTCAGGAGTGTCCTCTCTGCAGGAGAAGATCCTCAAAACTTCAACCTCCAGTTAATCTCACATTAAAAAACTTGTGTGAGTCGTTCCTGAAGGAGAGAAATGAGAAACGTTTATCAGGATCTGAGGAGATCTGCAGTTTACACAGCGAGAAACTCAAACTCTTCTGTCTGGAGGACAAACAGCCTGTGTGTTTAGTGTGCAGAGACTCAGAGAAACACACCAACCACACATTCAGACCCATCAGTGAAGTGCTTTCATCTCAAAAGGTAAGACTAATGTCTCTCATTTCATAAATACAGTGCTAAACATATGTGGCAGCTTTGACTAGAGTTACACTAAAGATTTAGGAAAGTTACTGACTACGCCACCCCGGGGCCTCTTTCCAGGGAAATGCCTTTTTTTCAAGAGCAAGGCTCAGAGGTTCGTTATATCAGAGTCAGGTATCAGACATGGTTTGAGTATAAAACAATAAAAAAACAAC
>JARPMJ010008229.1:0-36183 GCA_033366665.1 Phoxinus dragarum
GATAGATTCAGGGCGTCATGTTGAGTTGACTGATATCCAATTTTTCCATATCGGCCATTTTGGCTGTCGGCCATTTTGAATTATGTGCTAAAATGCTGTATTTTATGAACGCATGAACGTATCGTTACGAAACTCAGTATGGGTCATCAGTACAAAGCCCTAAAGGTACTCAAAAGATTATGAGACAGCGCCACCTTTTGGTCAAAAGTTATAATGAAATTTCCAAAAATGCTAATAACTTTTGAATAAATTTGCCTATAGTAATGACACTGATCTCAATAGATTCCTTGGGTCATGCTGAAAACATAGATACCAATTTTTGCCATAGTCAGCCAAACTTCCTGTCCGCCATCTTTATTTTCTTTTAAAACCTACTTTTTCGAACTCCTCCTAGACCGAACGTCCGATTTTCACCAAAATCGGATCGTGTCATCTCCAGACCGTGCCGAGTAAAAGTTATGGATTTCGTGTCGATAGACAAAACCGTTTTTGTATACCGCAGTGGCAAAGTTGAGGCATGATGCCAAAATGACTATTCAGGCTTTATATCTGCAATGCCTTGACAGATTGACACCAAACTTTGTATGTGTCATTGTCACTTCACTCTGACCACATCACATCAGTTTCGTAACTGCGCCACCTATTGGTCGAAAGTGATAATCATATTTTTAGTTATTGTATGTGATTTTTCAACCATTTTGCCAAAATTCATCTTCAAATGTCTTTAATTGCTCCTTGCTGCAGTTGGTCTCTCACTTCCAGCCACTTTGACATGTCTTGTCGTCTTGCTTGCGCTTGGCCCCGGTGATTGCTGCTTGCAGCTATATTTATTATTCTTCTTCTTCCGACTGGGCGTCTATGGCAGCCCATAGAACCGTTTCCGGGAAAGTTGTTCCGGTTTGACATTCTGATAGAGGACAGTCCCAACATCAAATACACCAATTTTGGTGTTTCTAACTCATTCCCTCTAGCGCCACCACCTGTCCAAAGTTTTAGAAATTGTATGCTAATAACTTTTGAACCGTAAGGCCTATCAACAAAATTATTTTTTCCTCTGATTCCTGAGCTCATGCCGATTCGATTGCACTCTATGGCGTCATTTTCGTCAAAAAAATATGTCCGCCATATTGAATTGTCCAAAAAAAACTACTTTTGCGAACTCGTCCTAGACGGTTTGTCCAATTCTCACCAAAATTGCACCAGATCATCTTCAGGCAGTGCCGACAAAAAGTTATGGAATTCAAGTTGATTCGCTTAACCGTTTTTGATAAACGCACAAACAAATTTTACGTAGCAGTTGCGAAAATAGACGTAAGGCTGTATCTCCGCAACGCTTTATCGTATTCAGACCAAACTTGGTACATGTCATCACAAGCATAACCTGGAGCTGGGTGCAGCGTTTCGGCGCAGCGCCACCTACTGGTCCAGATATATGAAAAATTGCTATTTTGGCTTATAACTTCTGAACGGTTTTGTCCAAGAATCCTAAACGTGGTCTCGTTAGATTCAGGGCGTCAGGCCGAGACGACTGATATCCAATTTTTCCAGATCGGCCATTTTGTCTGTCGGCCATTTTGAATTATGTGCTAAAATGCTGTATTTTTTGAACGCATGAACGAATTTTTACGAAACTCGGTATGAGTCATCAGTACAATGCCCTGAAGGAGCCTGAGAAGTTTCGAAACAGCGCCACCTAGTGGATAAATTTTTTTTCAAATGCTTATAACTTTGGGTGTGGTCGACTTATTCTCACGGGAGACATCTCCTTAGACTCCTGAATCGTTGCCGAGTCCAACGATACCAGACTTGCCAGGTTTCGGCATATGGTTTGTGCAGCGTTGTAATTTAGCGCTTAAAAAACATTTGGCGATATCTTCGAAACCGCTAGTCCGATCGAGACGAAACCACCGTCAGAAGTTTGAAAACATAGGTCGATAGCTATACGCCAATGCCCAAATCTCAAAATATTGATCGTAAGGGGTAGTAAAATTCAATCAAAGTCACGTGTCAGTCGTTTTTGACGTGTTTTTTCACATAAATGTCTATAACGTTGAATCTAATTGAGATATTTTCACCAAAATTGACACACAGATGCATGGGCTCACTCTGAGGACACACAAAAAAAACTGTGGGATTGAGCCTCTTGGTGGCGCTAAAAACTAAACAAAACATGAAATTCCCATTGACTTCAATGCAGTTTAGTGATGTAAAATGCTATACTTAACGAATGCATTGCTGTAACATTATGAAACTCAGTATGTGCCATCAACACCATGTCCTGAAAGTACTCAACAGATTTAAAGACAGCGCCACCTTTTGGTCAAAAGTTGTAACAAATTTTCACGAAATGCTAATAACTTTTGAATAAATTTGCCTATAGTAATGACACTGATCTCAATAGATTCATTGGGTTATGCTGAAAACATATACCAATTTTGCCATAGTCAGCCAAACTTCCTGTCCGCCATATTTATTTTCTTTTAAAACCTACTTTTTCGAACTCTCCTAGACCGAACGTCCGATTTTCACCAAAATCGGATCGTGTCATCTCCAGACCGTGCCGAGTAAAAGTTATGGATTTCGTGTCGATAGATAAAACCGCTTTTGTATACCGCAGATGCAAAGTTGAGGCATGATGCCAAAATGACTATTCAGGCTTTATATCTGCAATGCCTTGACATATTGACACCAAACTTTGTATGTGTCATTGTCACTTCACTCTGACCACATCACATCAGTTTCGTAATTGCGCCACCTATTGGTCGAAAGTGATAATCATATTTTTAGTTAATGTATGTGATTTTTCAACCATTTGCCAAAATTCATCTTTAAATGTCTTTAATTGCTCCTAGCTGCAGTTGGTCTCACACTCCCAGCCACTTTGGCATGTCTTGTCGTCTTGCTTGCGCTTGGCCCCGGTGATTGCTGCTTGCAGCTATATTTAGGGGCCAAGCACTGAAAGTGCGGAGGCACCTATTGTTTTCGTTCCGGTTCTTATTATTAGGGGCCAAGCACTGAAGGTGCGGGCACCTATTGTATCTGTTCCCGTTCTTATTCTGCTTCTTTTTCTTTTTCTTTTTTTTTCTTCCGACTGGGCGTCTATGGCAGCCTATAGAACCGTTTGCGGGAAACTTATGAAAATTGGCAGAGTGATAGAGGACAGCCTGAACTATCACCATAGCAAATTTGGAGTCTCCAACTTATTCCCTCTAGCGCCACCAGCTGTCCAAAGTTTCACTCATGTTTATGCTAATAACTTTTGAACACAAGGGCTAGAAAACAAAATTCTTTTTTCCTCTGATTCCTGAGCTCATGACGATTCGACTGCACCCTATGACGTCATTTTCCGTTATAATAGTTTTTCCGCCATTTTGAATTTTCTGAAAAACCTACTTTTTCGAACTCCTCCTAGGCCGTTGCTCCGAATTTCACGAAAATTGAACCAGATCATCTACAGACCTTGACGACCAAAAGTTATGGAATTCAAGTTGATTTGAATTACCGTTCTCGAATACCGCGCAAATAAATTTTACGTAGCGCTTGCGAAAACAGACGTAAGGCCGTATCTCCACAACGCTTTATCGGATTCAGGCCAAATTTGGTACATGTCATCACAAGCATGACCTGAGGCTACATGCTGCGTTTCGGCGCAGCGCCACCTACTGGTCCGGAGATATGAAGAATTTATGTTTTTGCTTATAACTTCTGAACGGTTTGTCCAAAAATCACAAAAGTGGTCTCGTTAGATTCAGGGCGTCGTGCTGAGTTGACTGATATCCAATTTTCCCATATCGGCCATTTGGCTGTCGGCCATTTTGAATTATGTGCTAAAATGCTGTATTTTATGAACGCATGAACGTATCGTTACGAAACTCAGTATGGGTCATCAGTACAATGCCCTAAAGGTACTCAAAAATTTATGAGACAGCGCCACCTTTTGGTCAAAAGTTATAATGAAATTTCCAAAAATGCTAATAACTTTTGAATAAATTTGCCTATAGTAATGACACTGATCTCAATAGATTCCTTGGGTTATGCTGAAAACATAGATACCAATTTTGCCATAGTCAGTCAAACTTCCTGTCCGCCATCTTTATTTTCTTTTAAAACCTACTTTTTCGAACTCCTCCTAGACCGAAGGTCCGATTTTCACCAATATCGGTTCGTGTCATCTCCAGACCGTGCCGAGTAAAAGTTATGGATTTCGTGTCGATAGACAAAACCGTTTTTTGTATACCGAAGATGCAAAGTTGAGGCATGATGCCAAAATGACTATTCAGGCTTTATATCTGCAATGCCTTGACATATTGACACCAAACTTTGTATGTGTCATTGTCACTTCACTCTGACCACATCACATCAGTTTCGTAACTGCGCCACCTATTGGTCCGAAAGTGATAATCATATTTTTAGTTATTGTATGTGATTTTTTCAACCATTTTGCCAAAATTCATCTTTAAATGTCTTCAATTGCTCCTTGCTGCATTTGGTCACACACTCCCAGCCACTTTGGCATGTCTTGTCGTCTTGCTTGCGCTTGGCCCCGTAATGGCTGCTTGCAGCTATATTTTAATGTTGGTGTAAGAGTTATTAATCCTTGACATAATGTGGCTGGAAGTAATGCTTTTTCTATACTTTCCTACACACCTTTATCTAGAATGGCACTATATGATTGAATAGCTTGTAAAATTCTGAGCTGAGTCCGCCTGATCCGGGAGATTTGTTGGCTTTAAACAGTTAGTAGCTTCCGCTATCTCCTTTAATGAGATTAGATACATTTTTAGATAAAAGATTTGTGATTTTACATATAACAGAATTTTCATCAGTTTTTTTCTTTTTTGCCAAATCAGTCCTACATTTCCTAAGATATTTGCCAATCTCATATTTAGTAAATTCCAGTTGCTGCTGTAACTATTCTCCTCTCTTGCTTTATTCCAATTTTTGTGAATTACATTATTCATTTCATCTTCTACTTCACTGTAAGAGAGAATGGAGTTAAGTTTCCAGTAAGAAGAGAATCCGCGCACATTATCAGAGGCAAGAAAATAGGTACGAATGAAGATACTGTTGTGGTCAGAAAATGTTGAAGGCGAAATGTCAGTAAAGGTATTGCATAATCTTTAGAGATAAGCCACATGTCAATTTGGGACTGGGAGGAGAGAGAGTTATTACTCCATGTGAACATCTTTTGAGAGGGATGTAACACTCTCCAACTATCGATCAAAGAGAATCTTTGCATAAACATTTTCAAGTATAAACTAGTATTGTCAGGGAGTTTTGGAGGCCATCTGTCTCTGCTGCAATCTAAGGCAACATTAAAATCTCCAACAGAAATAAGCATGGAATTTGGGTATTTAGTTAAAATTGTTATCATGTTCCTCTAAACGGCTAATAAAGGCTTCAGTTTCTTTCTGCTGGTTATAGGCATAAACACAAACAAGAATACATGTCAAAAAAAATGTCGCCACCCATGTTAACAGGTTAGAGCGGTGATTCGCAACCGGTGGGCCTCGGAGCGCCATCTGGTGGGCCGTGTAGGCAGTGTAGACTACCCCCAAATTCATTTATTAAATAATTTTTTTATTGACAAATCTTGATATTTTCTAAAAAAAAATATATATATATATATATATATATGTAAAATATGTAAAAAAAATAATAATAATGTCAGCGTGAAAAAAATAGTGATACTAGTTGTCTTCGCATAGTAAATATACAAAATTCATCATCCAAATAGAAACAACGCAGAACACATAGACAGAAATAAAGTGGCACACTTCCAACATTGCAAAAAACATCCAAAATGCAAAAGTATCATGCTCGCCACACACACACACACACACACACACACACACACAGTCACTCTATCACACACACACAAAACACGCACACACACACACACACACACACACACAGTCACTCTATCACACACACACAAAACACGCACAACACACACACACACACACACACACACACACACACACACAGTCACTCTATCTCTATCACACACACATACATACACACACACACACACACACACACACACACAAACACGCACACACACACACTAACACACTCATTCTCTGTCTCTCACACACACACACATACACACACACACACACACACACACACACACATACTAACACACTTACTCTCTATCACACACTCACACACACACACACACACACACACACACACACACACACAGTCACTCTATCTCTATCACACACACACACACACACACACACACACAGGAATACATTTGTAAGGCTATAATAAAAAGTCTTATAATTTGCCAAATAAAATGCAGAACCACCACAAACATAAATTGGTGACACTGACACATCGACAATGTACACACACGTACACACACACACACACACACACACACACACACACACACACACACACACACACACACACACACACACACACACACACACTAACACACTCACTGTCTCTCACACACACACACACACACACACACACACACACACACACACACACACATACTAACACACTCACTCTCTCTCACACACAGACATTTTTGTTCTGTTACAGTTTGTAACGTTGATTAAAATGATTATTGTATTAAAAACAGATGATTGAAATAAATGATCAAATCTAAAGACTCCAACATTTCTCTTTGTAACATCTTGTTCAGAATTGATTCTAATCATAATGTAACATTATTGAAAAACTTTTTTCAGTACAAAAAATGCTAAACTTTGACAAAAAGTATATATTTTTTTTTGTTCTAATTGAGATTTCAAAATATTTAGATATGAATCCAACTGAATCCAACTTGTGAAAAGATATATTTTGGTTAGTCAAACAGCAAATATCATATAGTGGAGCTCTAGTCATCTAGTGGTTAAAGTGAATTTTTTTTTATTTAAAAACTGCATTTCCAAAAAATGGGCAAAAATCTTACATTAAACCATGTAAAATTATCCATGTTATCCCCATACATGAAAGTTAGAAATCTGGGTCTTTTATAAAGTGAATTTGACATAAAATGCTTTTAAAAAAGCCTATTTAAAAAATATATTTATTTATTTATAGATATTTAAAATATATCAAAAATCCTCCAAAAACGGCACAAATTTGAGTAAAAACATTAATAAACAGAGTAAAATTACATTTGTAAAAAAAAAGTATTATTCTGTTACAAAATTAAATGTTATTGTCGGGGGGTCCCTGGAGACCCCAAAGACAACTAGTGTAGACACAAATGAAGATAATCAGAGGGTTAGGCATCATCAATATGGTGTGTACTGAGTTTGATATATTAATATCACTGTCTTTGTGCATTAAGGAACGTGAAGCATTTTCATGTTAAGCGATTTATAATGTCATACTGTTTTAAGTGCATAAAATACTGAGGTGGGTGTTGTATAAGAATGAAGCTCAAACCTCAGTATCCTCAGCTGACAGTGTGGGCTCCTCAGTCCATCAGAGAGCAGCTTCACTCCTGAATCCACAGGTTATTGACACTCATGTCCAGCTCTATCAGTGAGTTTGGTGTCTGCAGGGCCAAAGCCACAGTTTCACAGCAGGTGCCATCGAGATCACAGGAGGAGAGTCTGTAAAAAACAGGACATTTGTCCATGGCATGTATTGTGTGTTCATCTTGTAGGAACAGTGTTTGTTGTAACAGTGATAGGTTATGTCATGTTCTTTGTGAACATTCAAGCTTTCTGTAAAATATAATATATATGCTGGAACTGATGTGACAGTCAAGTGAAAATAACGTTTAAATTGATGTCTATGAAATCACTGTTTAGTAAATCCATTTTTAGTAAATACAGATTTTACTCTCTAAAATCAGTAAAAATATGATACTTCAAACTGCATATTATGCTAAAATTGATTTACAGCGCTAAAAACTTTGATTAAAAAGCCGTCGACAAGGTTCTTACTCTGCTTTTCTGCAGCATCTCACAGCTGGCAGGAGATTGATGCGGCCTCCCAATGATGTCCTGTACCTCTTCAGGTCGAGCTCCTCCAGCACCTCCTCTGACATCAGCTGTACGTAAGCCATCAATGAGCACATGGAAGACGGGAGCTCTCTTTCTGGAGATGATCTGAAGTAGCTTTGTATTTCTGTATATAAGGAATTGTCATTGAGCTCCAGTAAACAGTAGAACAGGTTGACTGACGTCTCAGGTGAGATGGTATCGTCCTGGTTTTGTAATTGTTCTTTAATGTGTTTGGTTATTTCTGTGACGCTGGCTTTGCTGTCGTCAGTGTGTGTGAACAGGCCTCTGAGCAGTTTCTGATTCGATTCCAGAGAAATGCCCAGCAGAAACCGTACAAATAGGTCTAAATGTCCTTTCTGACTTTGCATTGCTTTCTCAACAGCCTTCTTTAGTAAATCATGTAAAGCAATATTTTTGTCTGGCTTGTCGATGTTGTCAGGTCTGACCTCGAATTGTGTTTCTTCAAGGAAAAACTGCAGCTTGTCCATGTTCTTGTCCAGGTAGCAGAGGAACACGTGCACTGCAGCGAGGAACTCTTGAACGCTCAGATGCACGAAGCAGAAGACGTTCATCTCAAGTCCAGCATCTTGCTGAAAGATCTCAGTCAGCATTCCTGTGGACTCAAAGTCTTCACTCACATCAATACCACATGCTGTCAGATCTTCCTCATAGAACACTATGCTTTCCTTCTTCAGCTGTTCAAACGCTAGCTTAGCTAACTTCAAAATCATTGGTTTATTGGAATTTAAGAGCTTGACACGTACTCTTTCTGTTTTTCTGTCATGCTTCTGGCTCTTCATGTTCATCTGTATTAGCAAGAAGCGGATGTACATTTCAGTGAGTGTCGTGTTGATGTTCTCTGCATTGTTCCCAATGGGGACGTCCTGAAGAACTGTGGCTGTGATCCAACAGAACACGGGAATGTAGCACATGATGTAGAGACTACGAGATTTCTTAATGTGTGAGATCATTCTGGAGGCCTGAGTCTGATCATTGATTCTCTTTCTGAAATACTCCTCCTTCTGCTGGTCAGTGAACCCTCGCACCTCGGTGAACAACCCGACATACTCAGGAGGGATCTGATTGGCTGCTGCTGGTCGTGATGTCACCCAGACGTGAGCTGATGGAAGCAGAGTCCCGTTCACCAGACTTGTAAATAGTTCATCAATAGATGATCGCTCCTCAACACTTCTTTCAATTTCACTGTCAAAATCCAAAGTCAGTCGACTCTCATCCAGTCCATCAAAGATAAACGCAAGCTTACGACTAAATATCTCACATATCTTTGGTGTTTCCAGTTTCTTCAGTTCAGGATTAAATTTCTGTAGAAACTCATGCAGACTGATCTCTCCTTTTTTAATGCAGTTCATCTTTCGGAACGGAAGAAAGAAAACACAGTCTATCTCCTGATTGGCTTCTCCTTCTGCCCAGTCCAGAATGAACTTGTGCACTGAGACAGTTTTTCCAACGCCAGCGACACCTTTGGTCAGCACAATCTTTTTCTTCTTTTTGTTCCGACTAAATACATCATTGCATTTGATTGGCCTGTTCTGTGATTTACGAGGTTTAATGGCTTTATCAATCTGCAGAATCTCATGTTCTTGATTGACTTCTTTAAGATCCCCCTCCGTAATGAAGAGTTCTGTGAAAACATCCTTGAGATGTGCTTCATTTTCCTTTTTACCCTCAAAGATGTGTTCTACTTTCTTCTTCATGTTCATTTTGTGAGTTTTCAAGAATTCCTGCAGCCAGAAATCTGTTATGAAAAATATAAATAAACAGGAAAATGTGTGAACAAAACAACATAAAAAAATTAAACAAAGTTTTTTCACAATAGCATGATTATCATCAAAATCAACAAGAGCGGACATATGGTATTTACATTCATAGCACTGAAAGCAGTTATGTGGTGTACTAAGATCAGTACATGAAATGAAATCAGCTTAAATAATGTCTGACCCCACTGAAGGCCGTGTGTAAGGTTAATTCACCTCGTTTTCTTGTGTGTTAGAAAAAGGCACTGCATCGTGTTTCCACACTTATTAAACTATTTGAATAAGTGTGGAAACATGTATTAGTTTAATACGCAGCACAAGTATTAAACTATTAAATAAATCATCACTGATTTCTGAAGGATCATGAGACACTGAAGACTGGAGTAATGATGCTGAAAATTCAGCTGTGAAACATAGGATTTTTTTTAAAGATATTTAAATAGAAAACAATTGTTTTAAATTGTAATATTGCACAATATTTGAACTATTTCTGATCATATAAATGCAGCCTTGGTGAAGATAAAAATTCTTTAAAAAACAACAAATTGAATATACATTTCTATGAATTTATGATGCATCTTATTCTATTCCTTCATTTTAAAAAAAATATATTAAAATAGATTTTTTTTTTTATTGTAATATTTCACAATATTTTAACTATTTTTGATAATTAAATTCAGCCTTGGTGAACATAAGAATCTTCTTTGAAAATAATCTATATATGAATCTATGCTGCCTCTCGTTCTTTATTCTCTCTTTTATTACCTTCAGTGTTTCAAATAGTGCAACTCAACATGCTTTTTTTGTTTCAAATACATGTGTCATCATTATTTTACTTAGGGATGTGTCTAAGGTAAATTCACCTTGTTTTCCTGTGTGTATCTCGGCTTCTTCTGGTGGTTTTTGCACTGTGAAGAGAGAGAAAGGAATGAGACGTTGTTTATCAAAGTATCATAAAAAATCATGCTCCCTGCTTATTAGCTTAGCTTATGATTTTCCAGTTGTAGTGAGTGAACTTTAAATGCTTCTAATATGCATATCTTATGTAGTTTGTATTCCTATAATGTTTCATATGACGTGTTTGATATTTTAAATCTCGATAATAGATTGCAATGATATGATTACTACGATATGAATCATCTTTCTGGGGTAGAAATGACGAATTCTAGACCCTGTCATAAATTATATAGAGGAATCTTCCAGACAAGACAAAGAAACATTTCCCGCTTCAGATTCTCGGACGGTCATTGGTTGTTCGCGCGAACAGAGGCGTGAACCCAGTCTTTCCATAAGACCCCCAGAAGTCTCTCATTCTCCCTCTTCTGTTTTTCCTGCTGCTCGTCATGTGAGGTTTCCCCGTTTTCCTTTCCTTTTTAGTTTAGTTTTAGTCTTTGTTTTCATATTCTCCTTTGTTCATTTCCACCTACGAGTGAAATGAACTTAGTCTGAATTATTTTCTTTGGTAACCTCACTTTCAATGGACATTTAAACTCCCCGCGACTCGGCTCGCCCCGGAAGAAACGAGGGAACACACCCGGCTCCGAAGGACAGACACACGCGTCTTCTTTTACTCAGCAACACACAAATAAACTTTATGCAAGTATTAGCTTTATCAAGCTTTTACTGCGTTAGGATTGTTTGCCCCCTTTTTAGGGTGATTTGATTGCTTGTTGTCTCTCAAAGGGTACTTAGACTGTGATTTTTGCCATACTGTGATCATTATCTCTCTCTCTCTCTCTCTCTCTCTCTCTCTCTCTCTCTCTCTCTCTCTCTCTCTCTCTCTCTCTCTCTCTCATTTTGTACATGCATGTAATCCGTGTGTAAATGTGGAATTCTGTATTCGTTAGTCTCATTTTATTAAATACTTTATGTTCATGGATTGACTTTGTCTAAATGCTCATGATTCAAAAAGTCCCTGAAATGTTAGATCTAAGCTACAAGCTTTACAAATTCGTTACGATTGTAATCTAACTTTTATAAGCACAGGAGGGTTATTTTTCATGGCCAGAGAAAATACTCTTTCCTGTGTTTATAAGAATGATGATTTTTCTTGAAGATTTTTCTTGATTCTTCTTTCTAGAAGTAGTCGTCATCTGTCTGCTGGACGGCCCGATTGTACGATAATTGAATTAATTCCAATAAAAGTCTCCAAATCTCATATAATCAATCTGTAATGGGACTATTGATATATTAATGACAAACCAAAATTCATTGTGGTCATCATTCATATACAATCGATCTATTTTCAGCTTCGATAATTTAATGTAATTGTAATATGCGATATATATGAATCATATTTCTGATTAAAATATATAAAATTCCCTTCATATATTATTAAATGTTAATGCGGCTACATATATGTCTATATATGAATCTATGCTGCCTCTTGTTCTTTATTCTCTATAGTTTAGTTGTTCTGTAACTCTTCAGCCAGTCGGTTTCAATTAGTGCAACTCAACATGCTTTTTTTGTTTCAAATACATGTCATTATTTTACTCAGGGATGTTTCTAAGGTTAATTCACCTTGTTTTCCTGTGTGTTTCTCGGCTGCTTCTGGTGATTTTTGCTCTGTGAAGAGAGAGAAAGGAACGAGACGTTGTTTATCAAAGTATAATGAAAAAGGCTCTGCGTCGTGTTTCAACATTTCATTAAGCAGCACAACTATTAAACTATCATCTAAACTATCAACTAAATCATATTAGAATGATTTCTGAAGGATCACGTGATACTGACAATTCAGCAGTAAGAGTTCTTCTGTGATCACAACATAGGAAAAAAACATTTTTTAAAAGATATTCAAATAGAAAAGTTATTTTAAATTGTAATATTTCACAACATTTTAACTATTTTTGATACTTAAATGCAGCGTTAAGAATATCCTTTGAAAATAATCTGTATATACTGTATATGTCTATGAATCTATGCTGCCTCCTGTTCTCTATTCTCTCTTTTATTACCTTCAGTGCACTTCTTCTGTAACTCTTCAGCCAGTCGGTTCTGGTCCATCTCCCTCAGGATCTTCAGTGTTTTCTTCACAGCTTCTTCCGGTCCAAAACAATTCATAATTATATCCACTATATCAGTGACATCAGCATCCTCCAGTTTACCAGCTTTGACGGGTCCATATTGTTTTAAGAGCCACTTAAATTTCTTCAGATCATATTCTTTCAGGTCTTCTAGAGTATGAAGCAGCTCTAAACCAGTTGCCATCTTCCGTCAGGGACTGTTGGAGAAAAGGAAAAGAAAAAGTGTTTAAATTGCACTTTTATAGCAGAGATCTATGCAGTATGTGCAAATAAATGTGCGTAATAAAATGACATTGTGATTAGATTTTTTTCAACTGTGAAACATTTTTTGAACTTAAGGTCTAAAACCAATTCTTCAGGTTGTTATTCAGTTTAAGAGTCTGTGCTCATTATTAGATTATTGTTTGGTCTGATATATTCAGATGAACGCTGGTGATTATTGAGTCTCAACATGATTAGAGTCAAGAAGTATTTTCACATTTTGTCAGTCTCATTTCAGACCAGACTGGAATAAAAAGAATATTGTGAGACTGAAACAAATGAATGAAATAAAGACTTTATTTCGAACATGTAAAAAATAATACAATTAAAGCTAATAAATTAAGTAAACACACACACACACACACACACACACACACACACACACACACAAAAAAAATGTTTTACTTATACATGTCCGAAAAGAAAGAGGCTTCAGCTTATTCTCCACTACTCATAAATAATCATAAAATTGGAATATTAAATTATTTACAATGAACTGCATATATTTATATTTGTATCCCCACACACCACAAAATACAAAGAAAACATACATATTTACATATTAAAAAAAACATAAAAAATGAATGAATAAATAATCTGGAAAAACACCTGCCCTTCTTCCTCCCTTGTGAAAAACTTATTTTTGTACCACATTTTAATATCAATATGAATATGAATCAGTTCTCATTATGAAAATGGATCTCATGAATCAGTCTGTGCATTAGAGGAGGTAAAGTAAGAGAAGTTTAGTTGAGAAACAGCTTTTTAACTGCTTTAGAGTCATTTGAAGCACCTTACTGTCAGCAGACACACACACACACACACAAACACACACACACACGCACACACACACACACACACACACACACAATTATGTTTGATTACCTTAACTGCTGAAAAATGAATCTGTATAATTAAATAAAGGTTGTAATGTTGAATCAGTGTTTATTCACGAGTGGAGAACAGGAGGCAAAGTAAGAGAAGTTTAGTTGAGAAACATGAGCTTTTTAACTACTTTAGTGTCATAGACCTAAAGCCATATTTAATGTTTGACATAATTGAAAACGAGGCTGAAGAAATACAGTGTGCCACAAAACATCTTTCATAAAACATCTTTGAAAGTTATGAGTTTTGAAATTCACATGTGATCTAGAAGCTTTATTCAGTGGATGAACTGTAAAGACTGTAATCTGACACTCGTTTCAGACGTAAAAGTCATTAAAGGTTTATTAGTTTTGCTGTATGAATCTCCTGTGATCACTGGAAACATGACACTAAACATTGATCAGTAACTTAAGATATTTCCTAGCTTACCTTGAATAATGACAATATTTGCAGATGTTTCTTTGTCCTCCTCTGTAATGGCACCTTGATCATCAAACGCACCGAACTTTACTTCCACTTCTGTGTTATTTATGAAGAACTGTGTGTCTCTGCAGAACTGGTTTTTCAGGAGTCAAACTATGTGAGATGAAACTGTGAGAGAAAAACACCCAGTCAGGGAAACAAACACATATCTGTGTATCTTCATGAGTCTTTGACTTCTATTGATCTTACACTGAGCTAATATTTTCTATCCTCTCCGCCTAAACATAACTTATTCATGCAAATGCTTTTAAACCTTTCAAGTGCCACAACACAAAAGAGCACACGCTGCCTGTGCTGTCCATGCTCCACTGAATTAACAGGCGTTGGTGTGCCTGGTGACCATGTGAAGGTGCTTCACAGAAAAATAACTAACTTCTCACTCTGCTGTTCAGCTGTAGGACACCAGCATATATGAGGACTTCCCTCTGGTCCATACCTGAAGACAGTCCTCACCCTGGAACTACCCAGCTGCACCTGCAGACGGTGTCCATCACTACAACTCTTGAAGACGTCACCCAAAGGCTTTGTCTTTTGCTTGGACTCATGCTTGCATTTCACATAGACTACCCTGCAGGTATGAGGAACACATTACAATTTGTGTAGTAGGTGACCAGTATCTATGTACTTTACAGCATCGGCAGAACCTTCAGAGTTTTAATGTGAAAACGTGCTTTCTCCACATAGTATAGTATTGTTGTAGCTTTGAATACAAGTTATGCTTTTCTGAATATATTGAAATTGAATAATTACGGATTAACAATTTAAAATTTAACCTATTTTCAGAAGATTTTTTAGTTTATGGAAGTAGAGGAATAAACTGTTGTTTTGAATACTTTTGTATTTTTTCAAAACTTTCAAAGAAATCAATAAATTGAGATCAAATCAGTCACAAGTGAATTATAAGTACTCGTATACAATACATTGTGGTTACTTCATTTTTTCAAGTTAACAAGTGTCCTCAATTTAAGCAAGTAGACAACTTATATAAACTTGTTAAATAGATTGACATTCAAGTAATAGAAATGTAATTAAACTAAGTTAGTCCAAATTAAAATAAAACATATTTTCAACTGGTAGGCAGGTGAGAAACAGCAGGTCTGGAATGACGAGAGGTTAGTACAACTTAACAACTGGAATGAGCAGAGGAAATGTGGTCTGAACCAGATGACATTAATGTAACCATGAAACATAAAAATGATGATTAAAAACTACAATATCACATCCAAAATATGCTTAAAATACCTACTTACTAGGGCCGGCTATCGTATACATTTACGATACAAGTACCAACCCCAGTACCCTTAATGTGATACCGATACTAATAGAGTACCTTTGTCGATACCTTTGTTTGTTTGTTTGTTTGTTTTCTACTTCATTTGAAACCCATAATGTCAATGGAAGCATTCAGTTGCATAAAATGCCACCAGTCCTTCCCATCCAGATGATTTTTACACAAATACATTATAAAGGTGTTAAAATTACAAAAATATGTATTAAATAACAATGAAGTATTGTTTGGGAAGTGTATTTTTAAACATTCTCATAATTTAGTGGATTAAACATTCACTTCATATTCAAATCAAAGCTCAAATCTACCAAATCAAAACCCCTAAGACTCAGGCAAAAGAAGCAGACAAAAAAACAAAACAAAAAAAACAGAGAGCCGTTCTCCCGTTGTTGGTTTCTGAATCCAAAAACGAAAAACGACTAAACCAAATTCAAACAACGGTCCAATTTTTTGTATTTTTTATTCCTTTTTTAATTTCTCCGTTTGAAGATCTACAGGAAAGAAAGACAGGTTGGCCACGTGACCCGGAAGTTATAGTAAATATAGCCTATAAAAATAAAAGCCAAGCTTTTACAACGGTTATACCAGAGTAACGTTAGAAGAAAAAGAAAAAAAAATCAATCAATAAATAGGCTTAGCCTATATAAACCTGGACCGAAAGAAATATTTTTGCAACAGTAGGCTAGTTTATTACAGTGATTTAATATCGTGCCTATCCACGTACACATCACCAGTCAGGTTTAATGAGCGTGTTGGTAATATGGTTAATGTTAAGTTAACCCTGTGCTCTCAATGTGCATTATGTTTATTTTTATTTTTTATTATTGATTGATATTTATGTATGAAATGGCACGTGATGAATAATGGGGGTGTGTACATTTGTGATTGATTGTTTAATGAATAAAATCACCTTGAGTGAGCACAGCTGCAGCTGTGTGTGTGTTGCAAGTCAGATATGTTGTTGCGTTTACTCTGTGAACAGGTTATGGGCCCAGAACGTCAGGAAGTCAAGCGCTTGTTTTAGTAGAGCCATGAGTCGGCCTAACGCCAGAAAAGCGGAACATAGCGGTCGCTGGTCGCGGCTACTGTTCGACGGGGATGAAAAGAATTATGAACTTTGGGAGGTTAAGTTTTTGGGCCACCTCCGGTTGCAAGGCCTGAAAGAGATAATTACTACGGAATCTGCGGGTGTGGAGACACCGGAAGAAGCGGCTGCAAATGCAGAGGCATATGCGGAATTAATCCAGTTCTTGGACGATAAAAGTTTGTCGCTTGTAATGCGAGAAGCAGCCGACGATGGGCGCGCAGCTCTACAGATTTTGAGAGACTACTACGCAGGTAAAGGAAAGCCACGAGTAATAAACCTATACTGAGCTAACCTCGCTTCAAAAACCAAGCAGCGAGAGTGTGACTGAATATGTTATTCGTGCTGAAACTGCTATCACGGCTTTACGAAATGCTGGAGAGACTTTGAGTGACGGACTGCTGGTGGCTAAAGGGGCTTCCTGAGACTTTTAAAGGGCACCTATTATGGAATTTTGAAATGTACCTTTCATGTAGTGTGTAACATAGATCTAAGTGAACAAAAACATCCTGCAAAGTTTGAAATATGAAAGTGCACCGTATATAAAGTTATTGTCTTTCAAAAGTAAGAGTCGACTCTGAGTCATTTTTATGAATCGTTAGAAGACCGAAGCTTTTTCTCTGACTAGATGACGTCAACTTGTCAAGTTATTTGAATACGATACGCCCACTTATTGCGCTCCAAGGCCAGCAGGGAAACATCATGGCGACGAGACGCTGTGTTCTGCAGTGCGACTCAAAAGCCAACTTTTTTCATCTGCCCAAGGAGGAGCATTTGAAGACTAAGTGGCTACAATTCATATATACAACTATACCACAGAAGTATAGTCCGAGCCTTGTGCTTTGTTCGCGCCATTTTGAAGACGATTGCTTTACCAACTTAAATGCAATCAAACTTGGATTCGCGAGCCGCTGATATTGAAGGAAGGTTCAGTTCCAAGTGTATTTGCATCAGCTTCCTCCTCCGTATCACAACCTGTAAGTGTTATTAATAATTGTTGCTTTTATGTTTTATGTAGCATGCTTAATAATTATTTTGTTTGTTGTGTAAGCACCGTTTAGCTTCTAGGTCTTCAATGACAATTGTATTGAGATATGTGAAGTGTTTGTCGTTGTTTTCGGAGTTGTCTAAAGAATAGAGTAATACCTCGTAGTAACGTAACTGCATTTTTTTTGTTGTAAAAACGTTATGTTTATGCATCGGGCTAACGCAAACAAAGACTGATTGTGCTTTTACAATATGAACTCTGGGCTATGCTCGCTAACATAACATTAAATTCTTTATCTTATTTTTAGTTTTTTACTACAAACTACAAAGCAGTGGACTAATCATTATTATAACACGATTTAATTGATAAAAGCATAATTGTACTCCGTGTTAAACAATAAGTATTATCTCTGTAAACACTGCCGGGACATTCGAGGACGCCACCTAAAAACGATGCTGAGACGGGCGCTGTACATTCCCTCATACCCACAGGACATGTTTTCGGTGCAAGCAGCGGCTTCCAGTGGAGCAAGCGTGACATTCAGGAACGGTGAAGATTTTCTGGTGCACAAAGACGGTACAAAATTTCCCATTCATTTACATGATAGATTATATTATTTGCATACAGTATCTGATGGCTGTGATGACCAAGTGAATGGATGTTATGATTTAAAAATGTGGCATGAGATACTGGGACACTGTAATTTTGATGATGTGCAAAGATTAGAAGGTGTTGTTGATGGTATGAAAATTGAAGGTTCATCAAACAAACCTATAACTTGTGAAGTGTGCACCCAAGGCAAGTTTACACAAACCAGAAACAGAAAGCCTGATGTAAGAGCTAAAAAGCCTCTAGAGCTAGTGCACACAGATTTGGCCGGGCCAATTAACCCAGAGTCCAGAGAGGGATATAAATATGTTTTGTCATTTACTGATGATTATACTAGTGCCGTGTTTGTATATACCGGTAGTCTTAAAAGTAAGAGTGACACACTACAAGCAACGGAGAGGTTTCTTGCCGATATGGCGCCATATGGTCAAATTCAGCGTCTTCGATCTGATAATGGCACCGAGTTTACTGCAAAGCAATACAAAACTCTGTTGGTTAAGAATGGTATTAGACACGAGACTTCTGCACCATATTCTCCCCACCAAAATGGTACAGCAGAACGAAATTGGCGTACACTTTTTGACATGGCACGGTGCATGCTGATAGAGAGTGAGTTACCTAAAGATGTATGGCCTTATGCAGTGCAGACCGCAGCCATAATCAGGAACCGGTGCTTTAACAAACGCACCAAACTTACACCAGTGCAGATGCTAACAGGGAGACGGCCCAATCTTGCTAGGATGCAAAAGTTTGGTTCAGAGTGTTTTGCTTATAAACAAGATAAAAGAAAGCTGGATCCCAGAAGTGAAAAGTGTGTTTTTATTGGTTATGATAAAAGCAGTCAGGCATACATTGTCTATTTCCCTGACAGCAGGAAAGTACAGAAGCACAGGCTAGTTAAGTTTCTTTCTAAGACCCGTGTTGAGCAACAGACTCAGACTACCATTGTTGATGATGTTGATGATGATGATGATGATGATGATGATGTTCTGAAACAGAAAGTCAATGGAACTAGGCAGGATGTAAATTCAAGTCTAGCAAAAGACCAGGTTCCAGTCAAAGAGGAGCAGAGTAGTAGTCCTCAGACCCAGTCAGTTGAAGCTATGCCTGAGCCTCCGAGATACCCTTCTGGAGTGAGGATGAAGCCAAACTATTTACATGACTATGTTTCTCAACAGGCGTCTGATGAGGAAACTGATCAGGTGCAGATCAACATCGATTACTGTTATAGAGTGACATGTAATATACCTGTAACTTTCACAGAAGCTGTAACCTCGGACAGATCAAATGAGTGGGTCACTGCAATGGATGAGGAGATGCAATCACTTCTTAGAGAAAACCACACATTTACCCTAAGTAGTTTGCCTGAGGGTCAGAAAGCAGTGGGGGGCAGATGGGTTTATGCGATTAAGAACAACATAGATGGATCTGAAAAGTGCAAAGCACGTTATGTAGCCAAAGGATACAGTCAGAAGAGGGGTGTTGATTATGAAGAGACTTTTTCCCCTACAGCTAACTTGACAAGTATCCGTGTGATAATACAGAAAGCAGTACAAGAAAACCTAATTTTGCATCACATGGATGTAAAAACTGCCTATCTGAACGCACCAATAGATCACGAAATTTACATAGAACAACCAGAGGGTTATGAAGCAAAATCTGGCACAAATGAAAAATTGGTTTGTAGATTGGAAAGGTCATTGTATGGGTTAAAACAATCGGGCAGAAACTGGAACAAGGTACTACATGAGTACTTGACCAAAAACCACTTTGTGCAGAATCAAGCTGACTATTGTGTGTATACAAGGGAAACCGCTAATGAAAAAGTGATCATTGTAATATGGCTTGATGATTTGTTGATTGTGGCAAGTGATGAAAAAGTTCTTAGACGTGTGAAAATCAACTTCTCAAAATCGTGCCGTTATAATCAGATGCTGTACTGTACATGTGATCTACAGAATGATGGTCAAAATATTGATTTGTTTGCTTTGTTACAGTTTTATGCTTCATAATTGTGTTATTATTGAGATTATCTGACTGATTATATAGCCTAGTGTATAACATGTTCTCTATGGTGCTGTATGATTGACATTACTCTTCTTATGAGCAATAACAGTGTAATAATAATAATAATAACAATGGAAAAGTGCACAAGTTTTGTTGGTGTTGACATTGCCACTGTTTATGTTTATTAAAAAATGGACAGAAATGAGCTTTATTATTATTAAACTGAATACAAATGACTAACACTTTAGACAAATATACTTTAAGCATATTCCTCGCCAACGACTGATGTCTAAAAATGATTTGTACCTGATCTCAGATCAGTTTAATTCATTTGTACACATTTTGTGAATCGTGACACATTTATATAATAAAAAGGAAGAGTTGTATTTAAAAGTGTCATTGTTCTGATTAATCACTGGCTGTGGTTGCCAGCAGTGTTGCCACAGTTACTTTGAAAAAGTAATCTAATTACTGATTACTCCTTTAAAAAGTAACTTAGTTACTCTATGACTACTTGATTTTAAAAGTAGTTAGATTACACGTTACTTTATTAGTTACATCCAGCCGCTGCCGACGACACCGCCGCCTCAACATGAAGATGACAACCGGTGTCGACAACACTCACTTTATTGGAAGTGCATTTTTAACAGTAACGTCAACATGTATCTCCTCCTGACATTTTAAGTTAAAGTTTTTATTAAAAAAAAAAATAATGACAGTCTTTCTTGAGTTCACTTAACGTAAATACTTGTTTTTTTTATTTAAAAAAATTAATAAAGACAGTCTTTCTTGACCTGACATTTATTGTGTTAACACTGTAATGGCAAATATTACTATTTATAATCTACATTGTTTATAAATGTAATTATTCTATAATTTATATTATAGTATAGTATAATTATATTATAGTATAGTATTATAGTATAATTTATATAAAAGACTACATCCAGATCAGATTCAGAATGATGATCAAAACACGGATGAGTAGATCGAGTCCATCAACGCCCCCAAAACTTCAGTCCCATAGTGATCACATTACGATATCGCTAGTTTCTGCTTCTTTGCCTGTGTTTTGATATGGAGGTATAGGCTACTCGTTCATGAGATGTGTAATAGTGCCCCATACCTTATAACAGTGAAAACACAGAAAGCCATAAACTCGTCAATGGCGGGAGAGAGTAATTTAAATTACACTCATAACATTAAAATCAGCTACCAGTCTAAGTTACCAATTTGATCATTGCTAGCACTATTCTGAATTGAAGTAACTTAACTGAGCTAATCGATTTCAACCAAATCTTAACTCGCTGAACACTGACAGCTGTAACCTACTTCCCCACAATAGCTAAACATTTGTATACTGTAACCTAACGTACACACGGCATGGTAAATTATATGCGTGTATTACTATCACAGGTGTATGCGTACGGATTGTTAAATTGCGAACCGATCTTTCTCTAGTCTGATCAACTGGTAAGTTAGCCTATTGCAGCCTTAACTCACACAGCGTCTCATAAAATGTATTCAGAGCAAACAGCCCTGACGTTAAACCTTAAAAACTTACTTCAAATATGATTTTTTCTTATTCTTCGGTATCTGCAAACATATTCTCTCGTCCTCTGAATACGAAATATTTTGTCCGTTTGAAAACTGCGCGTGCTGCCGCGAACGTAAAAAAAAAAAAAAAAAAAAAAAAAAAGCGAATACAATTTTGGGGTGGCACCCGGGGTGGCCAATCGGATGTCAGGGGTGTCCAGTGCCCCCCCGGACACCCCTCTGGCTCCGCCACTGCGCTTCGTACAATCCAACACATCTGTGAACTTCATTCGCAGGGGATCTATGAAGGTAAAAGAGTAGCAAAACTCGAGAGCACGTAGCCTAGATGTGAAAGGAGTCAAAGGAGGCGTTTTATTGGTTGGCGCCTAGCCAATGAAATGGGACTTCTATTGTACGCAATGATGTCACGAAACGCGTCCCGACGCTCTGAAACGCTACCATGGCTTTATGCATTTGACTGATATTAAAAGAAATAAACGACTAACATCATCGCGTACAATAAAAGTCACATTTTATTGGCTAACCAATAAAACGACTCCTTTTTTTTTCTTTCTAAAACCGGCTGATTTATGTCGTTCTGTCGGAGCATAGTGTCGGCTTCAGTGAATATGATCAAAAAAATCTTGCCGACTGCAGCTTTAATTGATAAAGCTCTTTTTACACACACACTGAAGCATTGCTTGCTCACTGGTTGAGCTAAACTGGTAATTGTGTAGTTAAATTTACCAGCTGACAGATATTCAACATAATTCATGTGTGAGACAGTCTTAGGCTATGTTTACACAGAAACGATCTGAAGAGAAAACGCAAAAGTGGCGTTGAGTTATCACTTTTATTCTGCGTTTAGACGAGCGTTATGGGGGAAATCTGCATATGGAGACGCAGAAGTGTGTGAGATTGGATGTAGTGTGCACTCCAGACGGCTAGGTGGCGATGTGGAGCACTGAGAGTGAAAGAGACGCTGACACAGTTTGTCATGTTTAATACGGTAAAGCCGCTGCTTTAACCCTCGCTGCTCTTCGCCTGTCGCTGCTCTTCGCCTGTCGCTCAAAAATAACATAATTTGTTATTTTTTTTGTCAATAAAAACATTATCATATTTTAGTTTGATAATGTTTTGTTATTTTCCTGTACTGGCGCATGCCAGTGACGTAAACGCGTATGCGACGCCTTCACCGTCTAGCAGACTTTTGCGCTTTTACCGTTTTTACCCTTTAGACGGGAACGTGGCGGTGGAGCGTTTTTAAGATCTCCGCTCTGGAGGGGGGGTTTCACTTTTGTGCGTTTTTAAGCCCCAAAAACGCCGTCGCCGTGTAAACGAAAGGCACATCCCATAAAATATTTGAACGTTTTCGCCCGTGAGCGTTCTCGTGTAAACAGGGCCTGACAGAAGGACGGACTAAACCTGTCAAATATCAACTGAGTTCTGCTCATATTTTTCCACCGTTTTCTAAACTACAGCGGATAAACTGATAACGTGAGGAGTTTTGAGTCTGGATAATGACTGTATATTCCTCTCTTCTTTTCTTTGTCCAACACCGATATCAGCGAAGGATCTCGATAGCAGAAATGTGTACATAAATAAATATGTGTGTGTGATGTGTGTGTGTGTGTGTGTGTTCGCTGTTCCTCATGTTGTCACGTTTCTTCCACAGTTGAGGACACAATACTTGTGAACTTTGATTACAACACACTGAAGAAGAATCGCACACTCGGTTCCTACGGCATTAAACATGCGGATCGTATTACCGCAGTGCGCCGTGGAGGTCTGCAGTATTTACACTAGTATTTGACATTATTAAAGCATTTATTTTATAATATTAAACTAACTGAGCTTTTCATTCCAGGCTTCCATGCAGTGGCATCCGTGCTGCTCTCTTATCCTCTGGAAGTGTCGCTAGGTCAGTTTCTCTTCTGGGTCTAAACGCCACACATTCTTGGTTTTGTAAAAAAAGAAACATTACAGCGTTTACACACATCACATCAGGCCGATTTGTGCTTCATTTTGTGGCAATATAAATATAAACTTTCTCATGACGAGTGTAAAATAGCTTTACTCACTGATCCTGCACAGATAGACACATCTGTAAACTTCTGCTTTGTTTCACGTTATCTCTCACAGAACTGCGTCCCTTTAAAGATGAAGATGACGAGGATGAAGAATGGACCTGGACTCAATCTATGGACAACTTTATTTTATTATTTTGTTTAATCTATGCACTTTTTCAGTTATTAAATAATGAGTGAGGATTTTCTCCTCATCATTCCAATGCTAAACAAGTCAGTTCATCCATTTCAATTTGCTTTAATAATATCTCAGATTTACTCGATATAATCATTTTTTAAAGCATACTGTAAAAAAATTTTGTTTCAACTTAAAGCGTTCTTGCCTTAAAATGTTAAGTTTAGTCAACTCAAATATCCGAGTTGTCATTTGACTAAATTTACATTTTTAAGGCTTATGCTACTTTTTTAAGTTTACATCTTCTTCTCTTTTTTTTTTAGATGAAACTTTTTTCGATTTGTGTTTATATGATTCACCAATAGGTGCGTTGGACTTGATGCGACTGATCGGCATTTGACTTAGTCTTCTCCACAGTCAGTTTTTAGGAAATGTTCATCACGTCATGAAACTAATAACTCAAGCTCTCTTCTATAGTCCTTCATTACCTTGATTAATTAAACCCACAAGCGCGGTATCGTCTGAACACTTGTGCACAACAAGAGGTTCTGAGTGTGCCTATAGTCAGCAGTGAAGATAGACAGGCTGATAAAACTGTGGCTTGTGGGTTTTCCATCTCTGTAGTGTTTACTGCTGGTTCTCTGCTATGGTCATCATGTTAGTGTCCGGCCCTGACTCGCCATTTTCCACCTTTGCTGCCATTGGCTTAGCTTGCTTTAGTTGGGGGACATGTAACATAATGGGCCCTATTTTAACGCTCTGAAACGCAAGTGTCAAAGCGCAAGTAACTTTGGTGGGCGGATCCCGGCGCTGTTGCTATTGATACCGGCGGGATAAATGACTATTGCACCTGGCACAAATCTAAAAGGGGTTGGTCTGAAGTCGCTTCATTATTCATAGGTGTGGTTTGGGCGTAACGTGAAATAAACCAATCAGAGCGTCCTCTCACATTCCCTTTAAGAGCCGGCGCGCTTGTTCCACGGCGGATCACTATTATAACGGCGGATCGCTATTATAACGGCGGATTGCTATAACGGCGGATCGCTATTATAACGGCGGATTGCTATTATAACGGCGGATTGCTATTATAACGGCGGATCGCTATTATAACGGCGGATCGCTATTATAACGGCGGATTGCTATTATAACGGCGGATTGCTATTATAACGGTGGATTGCTATTATAACGGCGGATCGCTATTATAACGGCGGATTGCTATTATAACGGCGGATTGCTATTATAACGGCGGATAGCTATTATATACGGCGGATCGCTATTATAACGGCGGATTGCTATTATAACGGCGGATTGCTATTATAACGGCGGATCGCTATTATAACGGCGGATCGCTATTATAACGGCGGATTGCTATTATAACGGCGGATTGCTATTATAACGGCGGATCGCTATTATAACGGCGGATTGCTATTATAACGGCGGATCGCTATTATAACGGCGGATCGCTATTATAACGGTGGATTGCTATTATAACGGCGGATTGCTATTATAACGTCGGATCGCTATTATAACGGTGGATTGCTATTATAACGGCGGATCGCTATTATAACGGCGGATTGCTATTATAACGGCGGATCGCTATTATAACGGCGGATTGCTATTATAACGGCGGATCGCTATTATAACGGGCGGGATTGCTATTATAACGGTGGATCGCTATTATAACGGCGGATTGCTATTATAACAGCGGATTGCTATTATAACGGCGGATTGCTATTATAACGGCGGATCGCTATTATAACGGCGGATCGCTATTATAACGGCGGATTGCTATTATAACGGCGGATTGCTATTATAACGGCGGATTGCTATTATAACGGCGGATCGCTATTATAACGGCGGATTGCTATTATAACGGCGGATTGCTATTATAACGGCGGATTGCTATTATAACGGCGGATTGCTATTATAACGGCGGATTGCTATTATAACGGGCGGATCGCTATTATAACGGCGGATCGCTATTATAACGGCGGATTGCTATTATAACGGCGGATTGCTATTATAACGGCGGATCGCTATTATAACGGCGGATTGCTATTATAACGGCGGATCGCTATTATAACGGCGGATTGCTATTTATAACGGCGGATTGCTATTATAACGGTGGATCGCTATTATAACGGCGGATCGCTATTATAACGGTGGATTGC
Source organism: Phoxinus dragarum (assembly GCA_033366665.1). Lineage (NCBI taxonomy): Eukaryota > Metazoa > Chordata > Actinopteri > Cypriniformes > Leuciscidae > Phoxinus > Phoxinus dragarum. Next base: position 26,298 of record JARPMJ010008229.1, read on the forward strand.
TATTATAACGGCGGATCGCTATTATAACGGCGGATCGCTATTATAACGGCGGATTGCTATTATAACGGCGGATTGCTATTATAACGGTGGGATCGCTATTATAACGGCGGATCGCTATTATGACGGGTGGATTGCTATTATAACGGCGGATCGCTATTCTAACGGCGGATTGCTATTCTAACGGCGGATTGCTATTATAACGGTGGATTGCTATTATAACGGCGATTGCTATTATAACGGTGGATCGCTATTATAACGGCGGATCGCTATTATAACGGTGGATTGCTATTATAACGGCGGATCGCTATTCTAACGGCGGATTGCTATTATAACGGCGGATTGCTATGTATAACGGCGGATTGCTATTATAACGGCGGATTGCTATTATAACGGCGGATTGCTATTATAACGGCGGATTGCTATTATAACGGCGGATTGCTATTTATAACGGCGGATTGCTATTATAACGGCGGATTGCTATTATAACGGTGGATCGCTATTATAACGGCGGATTGCTATTATAACGGCGGATTGCGATTATAACGGCGGATTGCTATTATAACGGCGGATTGCGATTATAACGGCGGATTGCTATTATAACGGTGGATCGCTATTATAACGGCGGATTGCTATTATAACGGCGGATTGCGATTATAACGGCGGATTGCTATTATAACGGCGGATTGCTATTATAACGGCGGATTGCTATTATAACGGCGGATTGCTATTATAACGGTGGATTGCTATTATAACGGCGGATCGCTATTATAACGGCGGATTGCGGATTGCTATTATAACGGCGGATTGCTATTATAACGGCGGATTGCTATTATAACGGCGGATTGCTATTATAACGGCGGATTTGCTATTATAACGGCGGATCGCTATTATAACGGCGGATCGCTATTATAACGGCGGATTGCGGATTGCTATTATAACGGCGGATTGCTATTATAACGGCGGATTGCTATTATAACGGTTGGATTGCTATTATAACGGCGGATTGCTATTATAACGGCGGATCGCTATTATAACGGCGGATTGCTATTATAACGGCGGATTGCTATTATAACGGCGGATTGCTATTATAACGGCGGATCGCTATTATAACGGTGGATTGCTATTATAACGGCGGATTGCTATTATAACGCGGGATCGCTATTATAACGGCGGATCGCTATTATAACGGCGGATTGCTATTATAACGGCGGATTGCTATTATAACGGCGGATCGCTATTATAACGGTGGATTGCTATTATAACGGCGGATCGCTATTCTAACGGCGGATTGCTATTATAACGGCGGATTGCTATTATAACGGTGTGGATTGCTATTATAACAGCGGATTGCTATTATAACGGTGGATCGCTATTATAACGGCGGATTGCTATTATAACGGCGGATCGCTATTATAACGGTGGATTGCTATTATAACGGCGGATCGCTATTCTAACGGCGGATTGCTATTATAACGGCGGATTGCTATTATAACGGCGGATCGCTATTATAACGGCAGATCGCTATTATAACGGCGGATTGCTATTCTAACGGCGGATTGCTATTATAACGGCGGATTGCTATTATAACGGCGGATTGCTATTATAACGGCGGATCGCTATTATAACGGCAGATCGCTATTATAACGGCGGATTGCTATTATAACGGCAGATCGCTATTATAACGGCAGATCGCTATTCTAACGGCGGATTGCTATTATAACGGCGGATTGCTATTTAACGGCGGGATTGCTATTATAACGGCGGATTGCTATTATAACGGCGGATCGCTTTTATAACGGTGGATTGCTATTATAACGGCGGATCGCTATTCTAACGGTGGATTGCTATTATAACGGCGGATTGCTATTATAACGGTGGATTGCTATTATAACGGCGGATTGCTATTATAACGGCGGAACGCTATTATAACGGCGGATTGCTATTATAACGGCGGATTGCTATTATAACGGTGGATCGCTTTTATAACGGCGGATTGCTATATAACGGCGGATCGCTATTATAACGGCGGATTGCTATTATAACGGCGGATCGCTATTATAACGGCGGATTGCTATTATAACGGCGGATTGCTATTATAACGGCGGATCGCTATTATAACGGCGGATCGCTATTATAACGGCGGATTGCTAATTATAACGGCGGATCGCTATTATAACGGCGGATTGCTTTTATAACGGCGGATCGCTATTATAACGGCGGATTGCTATTATAACGGCGGATTGCTATTATAACGGCGGATCGCTATTATAACGGCGGATCGCTATTATAACGGCGGATTGCTATTATAACGGCGGATCGCTATTATAACGGCGGATGGCTATTATAACGGCGGATCGCTATTATAACGGCGGATCGCTATTCTAACGGCGGATTGCTATTATAACGGCGGATTGCTATTATAACGGCGGATCGCTATTATAACGGCGGATTCCTATTATAACGGCGGATTGCTATTATAACGGCGGATTGCTATTATAACGGCGGATCGCTATTATAACGGCGGATTGCTATTATAACGGCGGATCGCTATTATAACGGCGGATTGCAATTATAACGGCGGATTGCTATTATAACGGCGGATTGCAATTATAACGGCGGATCGCTATTATAACGGCGGATTGCTATTATAACGGCGGATTGCAATTATAACGGCGGATCGCTATTATAACGGCGGATTGCAATTATAACGGCGGATTGCTATTATAACGGCGGATTGCTATTATAACGGCGGATTGCAATTATAACGGCGGATTGCTATTATAACGGCGGGATTAGCTATTATAACGGCGGATTGCTATTATAACGGCGGATTGCTATTATAACGGCGGATTGCTATTATAACGGTGGATTGCTATTATAACGGCGGATTGCTATTATAACGGCGGATTGCAATTATAACGGTGGATTGCTATTATAACGGCGGATTGCTATTATAACGGCGGATTGCATATTATAACGGCGGATCGCTATTATAACGGCGGATTGCCATTATAACGGCGGATCGCTATTATAACGCGTAGGATCGCTATTATAACGGCGGATTGCTATTATAACGGCGGATTGCTATTATAACGGCGGATTGCTATTATAACGGCGGATTGCTATTATAACGGCGGATTGCTATTATAACGGCGGATTGCTATTATAACGGCGGATTGCTATTATAACGGCGGATTGCTATTATAACGGCGGATTGCAATTATAACGGCGGATCGCTATTATAACGGCGGATTGCCATTATAACGGCGGATTGCTATTATAACGGCGGATTGCTATTATAACGGCGGATCGCTATTATAACGGCGGATTGCTATTATAACGGCGGATTGCTATTATAACGGCGGATTGCTATTATAACGGTGGATTGCTATTATAACGGCGGATCGCTATTATAACGGCGGATTGCTATTATAACGGCGGATTGCTATTATAACGGCGGATCGCTATTATAACGGCGGATCGCTATTATAACGGCGGATTGCTATTATAACGGCGGATTGCTATTATAACGGCGGATTGCTATTATAACGGCGGATTGCTATTATAACGGCGGATTGCAATTATAACGGCGGATCGCTATTATAACGGCGGATTGCCATTATAACGGCGGATTGCTATTATAACGGCGGATTGCTATTATAACGGCGGATCGCTATTATAACGGCGGATTGCTATTATAACGGCGGATTGCTATTATAACGGCGGATTGCTATTATAACGGCGGATCGCTATTATAACGGCGGATTGCTATTATAACGGCGGATTGCTATTATAACGGCGGATTGCTATTATAACGGTGGATTGCTATTATAACGGCGGATTGCTATTATAACGGCGGATCGCTATTATAACGGCGGATTGCCATTATAACGGCGGATTGCTATTATAACGGCGGATTGCAATTATAACGGCGGATTGCTATTATAACGGCGGATTGCTATTATAACGGCGGATTGCAATTATAACGGCGGATTGCTATTATAACGGCGGATTACTATTATAACGGCGGATTGCTATTATAACGGCGGGATTGCTATTATAACGGCGGATTGCTATTATAACGGTGGATTGCTATTATAACGGCGGATTGCTATTATAACGGCGGATTGCAATTATAACGGTGGATTGCTATTATAACGGCGGATTGCTATTATAACGGCGGATTGCAATTATAACGGCGGATCGCTATTATAACGGCGGATTGCTATTATAACGGAGGACCGCTATTATAACGGCGGATTGCTATTATAACGGCGGATTGCTATTATAAACGGCGGATCGCTATTATAACGGAGGACCGCTATTATAACGGCGGATTGCTATTATAACGGCGGATTGCTATTATAACGGAGGATCGCTATTATAACGGCGGATTGCTATTATAACGGCGGATTGCTATTATAACGGCGGGATTGCTATTATAACGGCGGATTGCAATTATAACGGCGGATCGCTATTATAACGGCGGGATTGCCATTATAACAGCGGATCGCTATTATAACGGAGGATCGCTATTATAACGGCGGATCGCTATTATAACGGCGGATTGCTATTATAACGGCGGATTTGCTATTATAACGGCGGATCGCTATTATAACGGAGGATCGCTATTATAACGGCGGATCGCTATTATAACGGCGGATTGCTATTATAACGGCGGATTGCTATTATAACGGCGGATCGCTATTATAACGGCGGATCGCTATTATAATGGCGGAACGCTATTATAACGGCGGAGGCGGATTGCTATTATAACGGTGGATTGCTATTATAACGGCGGATCGCTATTATAACGGCGGATTGCTATTATAACGGCGGATCGCTATTATAACGGCGGATCGCTATTATAACGGCGGATTGCTATTATAACGGCGGATCGCTATTATAACGGCGGATTGCTATTATAACGGTGGATTGCTATTATAACGGCGGATCGCTATTATAACGGCGGATTGCTATTATAACGGCGGATCGCTATTATAACGGCGGATCGCTATTATAACGGTGTATTGCTATTATAACGGCGGATCGCTATTATAACGGCGGATTGCTATTATAACGGCGGATCGCTATTATAACGGCGGATCGCTATTATAACGGCGGATCGCTATTATAACGGCGGAATGCTATTATAACGGCGGATTGCTATTATAACGGTGGATTGCTATTATAACGGCGGATTGCTATTATAACGGCGGATTGCTATTATAACGGTGGATTGCTATTATAACGGCGGATCGCTATTATAACGGCGGATTGCTATTATAACGGCGGATTGCTATTATAACGGGCGGATCGCTATTATAACGGCGGATCGCTATTATAACGGCGGATCGCTATTATAACGGCGGAATGCTATTATAACGGCGGATTGCTATTATAACGGTGGATTGCTATTATAACGGCGGATTGCTATTATAACGGCGGATCGCTATTATAACGGCGGATCGCTATTATAACGGCGGATTGCTATTATAACGGTGGATTGCTATTATAACGGCGGATTGCTATTATAACGGCGGATTGCTATTATAACGGCGGATCGCTATTATAACGGCGGATCGCTATTATAACGGCGGATCGCTATTATAACGGCGGAATGCTATTATAACGGCGGAACGCTATTATAACGGCGGATTGCTATTATAACGGCGGATCGCTATTATAACGGTGGATTGCTATTATAACGGTGGATCGCTATTATAACGGCGGATCGCTATTATAACGGCGGATTGCTATTATAACGGCGGATCGCTATTATAACGGCGGAATGCTATTATAACGGCGGAACGCTATTATAACGGCGGATTGCTATTATAACGGCGGGATCGCTATTATAACGGTGGATTGCTATTATAACGGTGGATCGCTATTATAACGGTGGATCGCTATTATAACGGCGGATCGCTATTATAACGGCGGATTGCTATTATAACGGCGGATCGCTATTATAACGGCGGATCGCTATTATAACGGCGGATCGCTATTATAACGGCGGATCGCTATTATAACGGCGGATTGCTATTATAACGGCGGATCGCTATTATAACGGCGGATTGCTATTATAACGGCGGATCGCTATTAAAAACGGCGGAACGCTATTATAACGGCGGATTGCTATTATAACGGCGGATTGCTATTATAACGCGGATTGCTATTATAACGGCGGATTGCTATTATAACGGTGGATTGCTATTATAACGGCGATTGCTATTATAACGGCGGATTGCTATTATAACGGCGGATTGCTATTATAACGGTGGATTGCTATTATAACGGCGGATTGCTATTATAACGGCGGATTGCTATTATAACGGCGGATTGCTATTATAACGGCGGAACGGCTATTATAACGGCGGATTGCTATTATAACGGCGGATCGCTATTATAACGGCGGATTGCTATTATAACGGCGGATTGCTATTATAACGGCGGATTGCTATTATAACAGCGGATTGCTATTATAACGGCGGATCGCTATTATAACGGCGGAACGCTATTATAACGGCGGATTGCTATTATAACGGCGGATTGCTATTATAACGGCGGATCGCTATTATAACGGCGGATCGCTATTATAACGGCGGATTGCTATTATAACGGCGGATTGCTATTATAACGGCGGAACGCTATTATAACGGCGGATTGCTATTATAACGGCGGATCGCTATTATAACGGCGGATTGCTATTATAACAGCGGATTGCTATTATAACGGCGGATCGCTATTATAACGGCGGAACGCTATTATAACGGCGGATTGCTATTATAACGGCGGATTGCTATTATAACGGTGGATTGCTATTATAACGGCGGATCGCTATTATAACGGCGGATTGCTATTATAACGGCGGATTGCTATTATAACGGTGGATTGCTATTATAACGGCGGATTGCTATTATAACGGGTGGATTGCTATTATAACGGCGGATCGCTATTATAACGGCGGAACGCTATTATAACGGCGGATTGCTATTATAACGGCGGATTGCTATTATAACGGCGGATTGCTATTATAACGGTGGATTGCTATTATAACGGCGGATTGCTATTATAACGGCGGATTGCTATTATAACGGCGGATTGCTATTATAACGGCGGATTGCTATTATAACGGTGGATTGCTATTATAACGGCGGATTGCTATTATAACGGCGGATTGCTATTATAACGGCGGATTGCTATTATAACGGCGGAACGCTATTATAACGGCGGATTGCTATTATAACGGCGGATCGCTATTATAACGGCGGGATTGCTATTATAACGGCGGATTGCTATTATAACGGCGGATTGCTATTATAACAGCGGATTGCTATTATAACGGCGGATCGCTATTATAACGGCGGAACGCTATTATAACGGCGGATTGCTATTATAACGGCGGATTGCTATTATAACGGCGGATCGCTATTATAACGGCGGATCGCTATTATAACGGCGGATTGCTATTATAACGGCGGATTGCTATTATAACGGCGGAACGCTATTATAACGGCGGATTGCTATTATAACGGCGGATCGCTATTATAACGGCGGATTGCTATTATAACAGCGGATTGCTATTATAACGGCGGATCGCTATTATAACGGCGGAACGCTATTATAACGGCGGATTGCTATTATAACGGGGATTGCTATTATAACGGCGGATCGCTATTATAACGGCGGATTGCTATTATAACGGCGGATTGCTATTATAACGGTGGATTGCTATTATAACGGCGGATTGCTATTATAACGGTGGATTGCTATTATAACGGCGGATCGCTATTATAACGGCGGAAGCTATTAACGGCGGATTGCTATTATAACGGCGGATTGCTATTATAACGGCGGATTGCTATTATAACGGTGGATTGCTATTTATAACGGGCGGATTGCTATTATAACGGCGGATTGCTATTATAACGGTGATTGCTATTATAACGGCGGATTGCTATTATAACGGCGGATTGCTATTATAACGGCGGATTGCTATTATAACGGCGGATCGCTATTATAACGGCGGGTTTGCCGGCGCACGCCAGGAGCGGTTCACAGCCGAGGAGACCGACGTTCCCGTCAGGACCGTAAAACACAGAGAAGTGACATTGGGGATGATGGGAGAAACCCACCCAAATTAGCTTCGGTTAAACAGGCGTATAATTTGGGTAAATGTGTAGCCTAATCTAGATTTTTTTTATTTTTTTTATCTAGATAGATCTTTTTCCACATCTTCACGGACACAACAATGATTTCCCTCGTGTGTTAATATTTTTCCTTGTAATAATGTATGATTTGCAAAAATGAAAACTGCTGCGTCTGTTTATATTAGAGAATCAAAGTGGATGCGCGTTAACACACTACATTATGGCCAAGCACGCGCCCTTAAAATACCATATCACTAACGCGCCACTGTCTTTAGACTGTTTTTTTCCTGGTCAATGGCGCAATTGCTTTCTAAAACTGGAAAATAGCACCATGGAAGTTTTGCGCCGGAACACGCCGCCTCTTTGCGCTGAACCGCCCCCCGCGAGCGCAAGTTCATTCCCTAATTTACCGACGTGCGTCTGTGGAGGGAAAAGTCCGCTGTGCGCGGGTGCAAAATAGGAATGATACATGCGTCGGTGTTCAAAGTCAATTGCGCTGGGTGCAAGATAGGGCCCAATGTGCTAATGTGTGCTTCAGCACTATAGAGGCTCGAGCACATCGGCCCCGGCGAGGACACCAGTGGCCGCTCCGGTCCGGGAACACCAGAGCGCCGTGTTCTGACACCAGTCTGGAGAAGTGAGGAGACTCGGGACTGTGAAGCGTCATGAAACACCAAATCACATGTTTTGAGGTGAACAGATATGCACATCACTGAAAACACCAAACACACTCGTAAATCTTATCAATAAGTGGAATTATTTGGTTATAATATGGAATTATTAATTAATATGGTTAATATGGAAAGTGGTGTTAAATGTTCTTCCATGTTTCTCCCTCGTTCTTGCAGTTGTTGGTAGATGTCTATAGGGTTAGATGTTCTATAGGGTTAGATGTTATAGGGTTAGATGTTCTATAGGGTTAGATGTTCTATCTATAGGGTTAGATGTTCTATCTATAGGGTTGAGTTCTATAGGGTTAGATGTTCTATCGATGGTTAGATGTTCTATAGGGTTAGATGTTCTATAGGGTTAGATGTTCTATAGGGTTAGATGTTCTATAGTTAGTTAGATGTTCTATAGGGGTTAGATGTTCTATAGGGGTTAGATGTTTATAGGGTAGTGTTAGGGTTAGATGTTTATAGGGTTAGATGTTCTATAGGGTTAGATGTTCTATAGGGTTAGATGTTCTATAGGGTTAGATGTTCTATAGGGTTAGATGTTTTATAGGGTTAGATGTTCTATAGGGTTAGATGTTCTATAGGGTTAGTTGTTCTATAGGGTTAGATGTTCTATAGGGTTAGATGTTCTATAGGGTTAGATGTTCTATAGGGTTAGATGTTCTATAGGGTTAGATGTTCTATAGGGTTTAGATGTTCTATAGGGTTAGATGTTCTATAGGGTTAGATGGTTATATAGGGTTTAGATGTTCTATAGGGTTAGATGTTTATAGGGTTAGATGTTTCTATAGGGTTAGATGTTCTATAGGGTTAGATGTTCTATAGGGTTAGATGTTCTATAGGGTTAGATGTTATATAGGGTTAGATGTTCTATAGGGTTAGATGTTATATAGGGTTAGATGTTATATAGGGTTAGATGTTATATAGGGTTAGATGTTCTATAGGGTTAGATGTTCTATAGGGTTAGATGTTCTATAGTGGGTTAGATGTTCTATATAGGGTTAGATGTTCTATAGGGTTAGATGTTAGCTATAGGGTTAGATGTTATATAGGGTT
>JARPMJ010008230.1:0-36169 GCA_033366665.1 Phoxinus dragarum
AGGCGCATCCTCACCTCCCACAATACTAGTGTTCAGTGAGGAAACCCCACAACCCTGTGCTGAAGGGAATAGTAAAACTGTAAATAATTCACCATATTTCAGATTTTGTTTAATACTTTAACACATAATTACCTTTTATGGCTTTTCTCATGTCATCTAAAATGTAAAAGTAGATAAGTAGTCAAATAAAAGTCAAACACAGTGCAAGTATGTTCAAGAGGCTATTACACATTGTAATATTATAAATATGCATAATGTAATACTATTTTCACTGCTTACAGGCAAACTATGTAACTTTTGTTCACAATTAACAAGTCAATACATCCTTCATACAACATTCATCAATGAAACATGTTTTTGTCTCACCCTGATTCACTATGGTAAGCCTATTATTTCCTTTTTTATTTAACAATATCAATTTACAAACTAAAACAATAATATCCATATGAAAATATACACAAATAACATCTATCATGTATATATTATACGTGTAGAAATAATAAAGAAATCATATTGAGTACAATAAATAAAAACATAATATTTAAACATTTAAGGCGGGTTACAAGGAGAAAAAAAGGCATGTACAAAATCTTATAAAGAATGGGATTGATTATTTTCGGAGAAATAATTTGTACATTAATTTTTTGAAAACAAGTTATTACAAAATGGTTAAACGATTAAAGAAGGTATTTTTTAAAGCTTAAAGTGTATACCATGTAGGCTAATCCGAAACGAGTTTGCAGCAGAAGGCACGAACAGAGCGAAATTGTATTATTTATGAGTATTACGAGTACTAAACTACATTAATAAATGCGACTGAAAACGTGAAGACAATTGAATGCAAGAGTCAAAACATTAATGCCACGATTTTAATATGCATAAATAGGAATAGGCTACGTACAAATTTGTACGTCGGTAAGTTCGATTTGTTCATACGTAAATAAATTACGTTTTTGTTCTGTCAATACGTAAATGTTTTACGTTTTTGTGCTGTAATTACGTCAGTATTATACGTTTCTCTGTGTATAAAACGTAAATAAATTTACCTATGGTAGAACTACATTGTGTGTAAAAATACACACGTATTCTCATGAGATCACGTTGCCCCTGTTGACAAAATAACATTCTTTAACAAGTCATTATGGAACTTCCAAATATTACGAGAAATCTGGTGTTTCTTAGAAATGGATAAAGACAGAGTAACCAATGATCCATAAATGGTAAAGCTAAAATTATACAGTCTGAGACAACATTACATAATTCACAAGAAATAAGCCAATAATCTTGTCTGTTTCCTGGTTAATGTGATAATATTGATACCAGCCCACAGAGCTAACGCAGAGTAATGTTATAACATAACTTTCACTACTGGCATGTTAATACTTAACTACCGCATGATTATGGACCCTTAAAATAAAGTGTTACCAAAATGGATATTGGTATTAGCCGATCTGTGATCAGTTTTGACTGTACAAATCCTTATTGGCCAGTGTTTTGATCCAAAGATTCACACCGTTTCCTTCTAGTTGTACTTAAGAATGACAGATGATATTTCAAGAATGAAATAGAATATTCACTTCACATTTTTTTGTTGAAATGTATTTATACAAGAAATATTGGTGCTGTTCTTTTTTAGCTTCAAGGGGTGCTGTATGTGAAACCCACTTATTTATTTTGTATGTAAAACCCAGTTATTTCACCGAGTCCTGTTTCCTAAGAATTGAATGTCTTTCTTTCAATGGATGGAAAAAAATGCTCACCATACACTTCAACTATTTCTAATTGTTTGATGGCCTTCATCACAGGTAATATTATTGATAATGCACTTTTTTAAATTGTTAGTCAACCGTAGTACAACTAGATAACTAAACACATACTGTCAGTATCAACATCAATAATGCTTGGAAGACAACCAATACAACCAGATTACCTATTACAGGCACTGAAAACACTTTTTCACCCTAACATTTCTAGTTAATTTCACTAACAATTATAAAGAAATGGCAAGTAACACACTGAATTAAACATGACATTTTGAAGTAAAAAGACTGAAATAGCATTCTCTTGTAAAAAGGAATAATCATTGTTTTATTTAAAACTTCTAAAAAAAATTTATTACAGTGTGTCTATTTAGAAACTGTTTAGAATAAATAATTTGAGATCACTTGATTTAAAAAATAAATAAATATTATAATTGTTAGCTGCCCTTTTTTCAAACACCTGTCATTGGCAATACGCCATTGTAGGGAATACTAAATTCTTTGCATTATTTTCAAAAAAATATGTATAAATAATAAAATACAAAGCTTTCAGACTTTTAATAAATATTGACAAACACAAGGAAACACTTACTGATGAGAAATATCAGCATCAGATACTTCAGATACTCCATTGTAATGAAAGCAGTTGGCTCTAAAAATAAAGTGGATCTGAGGAGAAAATAAACATAGAAATATACAATCATGAATCATTATATAATATATGGCAATACATCTATGCAAGTTCTATATATATTTATATTTATACCAAAAAATAATATCTGAAAACCCCTTGCATACCTTGACGTATATTGACAGCTGTTTCTGACAACTTCTGTCCTCTATCCACTACTGACATCTTATATGGAATGACATCACGTGCATCACAGATTTGGGAATTTGAATATACACTCTAATGTCTCTTTATGAATATGAATATTAGCGTGCAAAAATGTTGTAATACACTCTGTGTACCTGTCCTCTGAATAATAAGGAAATATAACAGCACATTTAAGAAAATATTTGTTCCTGAAGGGACATAACTTTTTTGTTTTATTTTATTTACACAGAACAAATACAGTTGAAGTATTATGCTAAAATAATGTACAAGGTCTTGAATGGTGTAATAGACCAAAAGCGGCAGTGACTCAGTGGTTGGAAGGTTGGTGGTTCAATCCCCGGTTCCACTTGACCAAGTGTCGAGGTGTCCATGAGCATGACACCTAACCCCAGCTGCTCCCGACGAGCTGGATGGTGCCTTGTATGGCTGACACCGCCGTCGGTGTGTGAATGGGTGAATGTGAGGCAATACATGTAAAGCACTTTAGTGGCCATTGGTCTGTTAAAGCGCTATATAAATGCAGTCCATTTACCAAAAGTAAAAAAATGTACTGCTAACATTTTACATTAAGGTTTCATTTGTTAACATTAGTTAATTAAATTAGTTAAAATAAAGTAACAATGTGTTATTCTTGTCAATTTTAATTTCAACATTTACTAATAACTTTTTTAAATCAAAACTTGAATTTCACATTAATGTACTTTGAACTATAAACAAACAATGAACAATTATAATGGAACTAACTAACATTAAGAAAGATTAATAAATGCTTTAAAAATATATTGCTCATGGTTAATTGATAAGCTAATGCATTTACTAATGTTAATAAATGAGACCTTATTGTGAAGTGTTGCCACTTGACTTTACTAATTATTTTTCTCGGTTAAAACTTTATTTTAAGGTGACGTAGTTATATTGTATTATATAGTTATTTTATGTATTATATTGTATATGTAGTTTAGTTATATTGTACTTATTCAAATAAGTAAGTAATATTAATTAATAGGCTATGTAATTACTATATAGTTACGGTTAGGGTTTGGTTTAGGGTTAGGGTTAGGGTCACCTTCAAAGGTTACACTTTATTTTAAGGTGTCATTGTTACAGTGCAATTATATATTTAAGTACTACTGAGTAATATTAATTAACTACATGTACTTACTATACGGTTAGGGTAGGATTAGGATTTAGTTGAGGGTTAGTTGCATGTAATTATGCATAATTTTACTGTTATTACTATGGCAAGTACATGTAACATATGTAACAAAGACACTGTAAAATAAAGTGTTACCCCTTCAAATAAAGTGTGGCCTTTTACTCTTGTATCGTTTTATTATTAAAGGGGTCATGACATGGTTTTTTTTATTTTATTATTATGTTCCCTTAGGTGTAATTATAGTATTACTATAGTTTTTTTTACAAAAAACTTTTAAAATGTAGTGATTTATGACCTTTTCCCACCCTGTTTCTCATCCTCTGATTCAAACAGTCTGTTTTGGGGGTGTTTCCCCTTTAAGAGTTCAGTGTTAACGCCCACTGTTATGATTGGCTAACGTCAGTGCCTATGCATCAATTATTAACGCCCCCAGCCAGAACATTTGCGGATTCGGCGCAACTGTTTAGTAGCGGGTGATGCATGCGAAGCGATGGCTCTTGCAATGATAAAACCTTATTATGTTTGAGCCGGAATCAGAGGAAAATGAACCATCACCACAACAACGAAGACTGGATCAGCCCGTGTCCACATGGAAAGTGAAACTATTTTGAATTAATAAAAAAATTGTAACCCGAGACACTTGAAAACGGATTATTGTTGCCTAATTATCCTATAGCTTAATTTGCTAACAGTTTAACATTATTTAACTAATTTCAATGACATGATAGGGTGTACCACGGACAAAAATGCATGCACAGGCCATATTTGAAGATGCAGCATTGATAAAGGCAACATTTTTAATTTTCTATCACATGTAGGCCTAACGTACTAGACAGGCGACATATTTTCAAGATTCTCTTATACAAATGTGTTTATATTAGCCAGTGATAAAAAGTAACGTTAAGTTTGCAACGTCGTTTTGAGCCCAGAATAGTCGGCACGGACTTATCTTTGAGCAACAGTTTTCTAGCAAAGCCAGCATCATATTGGGATTTTTTCTCAAAACAGTCATCCTTATAATGTATAACGGAGCAAACACTTACATTAACACTGCAGTGACTGGGACGTCCGCAAAAAATAAAGTGCATCCATTTTCCCCTGACGACTGGATCTTTCGCAGCGTATTCAAAGATGTTGTTTGTCCACAGCCAGGAACAGCACATCTGCGGCATCGTAATTTCCCTGTACACAGACCAACTCGCTGTCCGTCGACTGAACGCTTGTGAGGCGCGCGGCGCGCGGGCGCGACAATGATACGAAATGAGCGTAGTTGCCTTGCGCTTAAAGCGTAGTTGTCTTGTGCTGGAGGCGGTCATATGCAAACGCTGGTACGTCACTTCGTACCGTGACGTCACTTCTTACCATGGATCCAGAACGAGCTGTATTTAGAGCTTGATTAAATAAATGATTCGTTTATAATGGGGAGGACGTCTTAAGCTATGAAACTTGCAGGACGTTTTAAATGGTACAAAGACCTCTTATATACCAAAAGATCAAGGCAAATTTGGTTTCTCATGTCATGACCCCTTTAAAATAAACGTTTGTAAGAGTAGCCTACACCATATCTCTTGCTCTCCCAGCAAGTAAACAGTGAACAACAGATTGGAGGGGTAGATAATTATATCTTCCCTCCTCCAGAAGGCACTGTTTCCTTCATTAGATGTTTTAAAAATATATATTTTTTGTCTCACAAGCAAGCTAAACATTGTTAGACAATAAACCTAAATATAAAAAAAAATACATATCTCTGAAAATAAGACTTCAAAATTTGTAACGCTCCAAACTGCTAGTGGCACTTCTTTCACTATAGAGATGGGGCGGAGTTATGAGGTTTGACTGACAGATTGAGGAGGCAATGACGTAAAGGGTGACAAATAGTAATGAAAGTAATTATCTTACATAGTTTTAGCATTAGAGTTAAATAATAATAATAATACATTTCTACCATTACGCATTTTCAGAAAGTGTACAGAATCTCCATTAAAATAGGCAAAAAAGCAGTATGGTGGCGATTTTATGATATTCATTGATCTTTAGTAAAATATAGATGATTCAAAGAATGTCACATGTGTGTCTCTCACTTGTAGTGAGAGAAGATTATGTTTATGTACCTGGGGAGGCAGAAGGAGAGACACTCCAGAGAACAGACGAACAAGGACCTCTGACCTAGATATCAGAAGGTCATTTGGTGAAGGGGGGCTTAGTGGGCAACTAGTGACGATTCTAAACTAGTGTTATGGCTTCCTTGTCTATGGAAAACCACTGGATGGAAAACTACTGTGGGAGGAAGGCTCTGCGGAGAAGGCCTTGAATGTCACAGTGTCTGGTGGTTCCCTGGGTTTTAACACTAGAGGTCTCAGTTTTCACGGTGTCTAGGCATTTTCACTACATTTCCCATAATCCTGTCTGTCACTGATGGTTCATTTCCTTCAGCTGTTTCTCGTCACCTTGTTTGCACTTGTGTATATATACCCTGTCTGTTTCAGTGTTTGTCACGGAGTCCTTGTATTTTGTCCCCACACTTCCGTTCCTGTTGCTCATGTATGTCTTGTATTCGTTGGATTGCCTTTTGATTTCGACCCTTGCCTGGATTGATTGTGAGTACGGATTACCCTTAAATAAACACTGCATCTTTGGATCTTCTCGTCTTGTGTGTGTTCGTGACAGAAGGACTCCGTCACAATGGATAGATCCAGCAGTACTGGTTTTCGTATCCGTCCCCCAACCACTTATGAGGAGAGGAGGGGACGTTTTTGTAATTTAACAGCCCTACGTCAGCAGGGTCAGACGGTGGGTTGCCTGTCCCAGTCATTTTGGACGCTTTCAAGAGGCATGGGGTATACTGATGCTACCCTCAAGGATCTGTTTAACAGCTGCCTGGATGATCCTTTGCCTAAATGGGAGATGGAAGGACTGGAAATCCTGGATTTTTGGGGGGTTTACCAGGTACCTAGTACATCGGAGCCAGTGGGAGGTACCAGAGCCTTGTCATGCCGACGCCACCCCGAGCCCGGTGATCTCTGTTCCGGTGGTCCCGAATCCGGTGGTCCCAGTTCCGGTAGTCCCGAGTCCGGTGGTCCTTGTCCCGGTGGTCCCCGTTCCGGTGGTCCCGAGTCTGGTGGTCCTGAGTCCGGTGGTCTCAGTTCCGGTGGTCCCGAGTCCGGTGGTCTCTGTTCCGGTGGTCCTGAGTCCGGTGGTCCGGAGACGGGAGGAGGAGGAGAAAGGTCGCTTCAACGACTTGTCAGGTGGCTCCTAACCCAGAGACCACCTCAGAAGTGACTGTCATCCCTGACGCGCCGTTCAGACACGCTGCTCTGCCGGCCTCGCGCAAGCTGCTCGCCCTGCCGGCGCCACCCCGGCGAACCGTCACGTCGACCGATTCAAAGGGGTGTCCGCGTCACGTCTGCCGAGCCTGAGCCTCACGTCACGTCTGCCGAGCCTGAGCTTCACGTCACGTCTGCCGAGCCTGAGCTTCACGTCACGTCTGCCCAGTCAGAGACTGCTCACGTCCCGTCTGCCCAGTCAGAGGCTGTTCGCATCTCGTCTTCCCAGTCAGAGACTGTTCAGGTCACGTCTGCCCAGCCGGAGATGGTTCAAGCCACGTCTGCCCAGTCGGAGGACAGATCGGAAAATGCCCATTCTCATGGCCGGGGGGGTCACTGATCGGCTATTTAGAGCGTTTAGCTCGGATCCTGGAGACGCCCTTTAGACATTCAGTCTCTGTTGCTCCAGAGCCGGAGCCGGTGGTGTCTGCTGTTGCAGAGCCGGAGCCGGTGGTGTCTGCTGTTGCAGAGCCGGAGCCGGTGGTGTCTGCTGTTGCAGAGCCGGAGCCGGTGGTGTCTGCTGTTGCAGAGCCGGAGCCGGTGGTGTCTGCTGTTGCAGAGCCGGAGCCGGTGGTGTCTGCTGTTGCAGAGCCGGAGCCGGTGGTGTCTGCTGTTGCAGAGCCGGAGCCGGTGGTGTCTGCTGTTGCAGAGCCGGAGCCGGTGGTGTCTGCTGTTGCAGAGCCGGAGCCGGTGGTGTCTGCTGTTGCAGAGCCGGAGCCGGTGGTGTCTGCTGTTGCAGAGCCGGAGCCGGTGGTGTCTGTTGCTGTTGCAGTTCCTGAGCAAGGGTCTGTTCCTGTTCCGCCTTGGTCTTCACCGCCGTGGCCGCCCGAGGGGTCTTCACCGCCCTGGCCACCCGATGGATTGTCTGTTTCGCCCCGGGCCGCCGCTTAAGCCGTTCCCCCTTGTTCCTGTTTCCCCTCCATGGACCTGGCCCCCCATCCCACCCCCTGATCCTCCACCTTTCCTCCTCCCGCCTGGACTCTTGTTTTGTTTGTTTCTTGTGGTCTTGGAGCGTCTGGTAGCCGCTCCGTAGAGGGGGAGGTTATGTCACAGTGTCTGGTGGTTCCCTGGGGTTTAACACTAGAGGTCTCAGTTTTCACGGTGTCTAGGCATTTTCACTACATTTCCCATAATCCTGTCTGTCACTGATGGTTCATTTCCTTCAGCTGTTTCTCTTCACCTTGTTTGCACTTGTGTATATATACCCTGTCTGTTTCAGTGTTTGTCACGGAAGTCCTTGTATTTTGTCCCCACACTTCCGTTCCTGTTGCTCATGTATGTCTTGTATTCGTTGGATTGCCTTTTGATTTCGACCCTTGACTGGACTGATTGTGAGTACGGATTACCCTTAAATAAACACTGCATCTTTGGATCTTCTCGTCTTGTGTGTGTTCGTGACATTGAAACTTATAGATAAAAGGTGGTTCAGTCTGTCTGGGTGTGTGTCACTCTTCTGCACAGGGGTAACAACTGTGTATTAGACTGCTCCTATTCTTGCAAGAATAAATACTTCTATTTTATCATTTGACTTTGAGTGTCTCTTACGTTTGTTTGATGAATTTTTGCCACAACAATTTGGTGTCAGAGTAGTGGGATTCCTTGGACGTGCCTCCTGGACCTGAGATCGGACGGTGTTTGGCCACCTGGACTGAGTAAGTTCCAGCTCTACCTCGTAAACTTGAGAGAGATGGGGCTGACCGATTTCAGAGCCAGGAGAATCAACCACTGGGATCTAAAGAACCCGCGTGGTGGCATGAAACGGCATCTCTGGGTAAGGTAATTAAATTCAGTTTAATTGGGGGAAAGAGTGAAATTGAACCATATTGGCTGAGAACTGTTTCTGTGGTACGTAATCTGAGCTTAATTGAGATCTACGTACAGATCAAGAAATTTCAAACAGATACGAGAGAAAATAATCTGAGATTAATTGAGGTCTGTGACAGATCAAGATATTTCAAGCAGATAAATAATCTGGAATTAATTGAGAACTGTGACAAATTTCAAACAGATAGGTACCTGAAAATTCATTGTTCCACCACGGAGCGAATTATTTTTGGGTGCTGAGACTAATTAGGGGGAACCAAGACAATCGTAACAGATTTTTTCGTGAACCATAATTAGGAGGGCACTACAGTAATAGTGCAACCCGACCGATTTGGGTTAAAAGAAAAATAGGGTCTGTGTGGGGACGCCTAACAGATCAGGAGAACACGCGTAAAAGAGAAATCCACAGAGAAGCGGCCAATATGGGGATGTCTCAAAAGCAAGCTTGCGAAATTTTGGTACACCGGTGTTTTGTCAAATGAGATAAAAATTAAGGGCATAAATGTATGATATTGAGCGCCACAAGATTAAAGATGGTGCGGGGAAGCAGTTGAACAGAGCAGTGAGAAACAAAAGTTGTTGTGTCTGCGTTCAACGTGTGTAAAAGTGTGAAAAGACAATGAGTTGTTGGCTTGAAGCAGATAAAAGAGAACAGAGTCGATGTAGAATGTATTGCCATATAGTAAGATTGAATAGAACTGATAAAAGGGTTTTTATTTTTCATCCATTAGATGGATGCATGACATTAGATGTCAAAAGATTTTTTTTGTAACAAAAGTTGAAGTGGCAAGCAGCAATAAGGCTTTCTTTGTGAAGGATTGAGATATGAGTAATATGATATTTTGGTTTCTGTAAAAACAGTAGAGATAAGTGGGACAGAGACAGTAATAATAATAATACTTGTTGAATCTGCAGACTAACCATTTTGAGAAGAAAACAACTGTAGAAAATGTATGTTATGAAAATAACATTTCTGATAAAATTCATGGAACTATATATGAACTATATACAAGTCAGATTAAGAAATGGTATGAAAAGTGAGGTTTAGATTAAAAATAATAATAAGAAGGTATTGAGTATGATTAACAGGGATTAACATGATATAAAGATAATTAATGTTTCATTAAGCAAAATGGGGAACAATTCTATATTTTAGTGATAAAATAAAGTGTGAAATTATGTTTATTAATTATATCTTTTGAACCTAAAGACTCCAGCTGGGAGTACAGCAACAGCGCGTGCTTATTCAGCCTGGCTTCCGGATGTTAAATGTGTACTTGCTATTGTAATCACTGTTGTTGATGATAATACCGAATTAGAGAGATGTAAAGACAGATTTTGGAATTCAAATAATGTAAAATGTCAGATATTTTGTTGATATTACTGTAAGTCATTGAAGGAAAAGACATTGTCTGTTTTATAAAGGAAATTATGGGTCGGGGATAATTTTCCCTGGACAAGTGTTAAGGTTAAACAGAAACTTTGTGAAAACAACTTAGAAACAATTTATGCATTTCCGTGCAGAAAATGAATGGTCTGCCAATAATAATGATGAAGATTATGATTTGGCTAGTGTGATTGAATCCGCCACTGGTGGACTGTCAGAGGAACAGAGAACTGCTTATCAGCTCTGTTTACATTCCTGATTGGAATGTAGAACAAAGAATGTGAATGCAGGGCTAAAGAAAGTGAAAAGTGCAAGTAAATGAGAAGAGAAAAGAAAGTTGATAGATGGAAGTCGTAAGTAGATTGAAAGAGAAAAGAAAGTTGAAAGATTTAAGTCGTAAGGAAATCCTTTTAAAAAAGGAAAATAACTAAAGTATCAGTAAATGGAAAATTACAGATAAGAAAAATATTTTTAAAATACTGGTAACTAAAAAGATGATTGTCTTAATGAAACGTAATTGCAGATTGTAATTGAGAATCTGACAACTAAAATTGAGATGTTATAATGAAACGTTATTGAGAAATAGAATAACTATTTGTATTTAAAATCAAATAAGCAGAAGCAGTAGCACTGGGTTTAACAGTTGCTAAATGTAAAAATGTGTAGAAAGGGATCTGATTAAACAAACAGCTTGGTAGTGTTGACCATGAAGGAGCTAGAAGCTGATGTTTTGGTTTCAAAAGATAAGCTTGGGCCTTGGTTGAAACTGCCAGTGTGACAGACTCAAATCTGAGTGGAAATTTGTAATGTCTAAATTCCCTGAGATATGGGCAAAGGATAAAATTATTTTAATATTGAAAATGTATGTAATTTATGGCAAAGGTGCCTTCAGCTGGGCTAGAGTTAAAAGATAAAGTAGATAAAGTTGAGAATGTTAGTATGATAAACAGTGTACCAGTCCTAAAGGGCCTCAGAGTCTCTCTCTCTAATTCAATGTCAGAAGGCTGTTATCTTTAGCCTGTCATGACAATAAGCTAGTTATAGTAAAGCACAGTGTTTCAGTTGAAAATTATAGACACATATGTTAAAGGAAATCATTGCCATACAGAGGGCAATTTGTACTTAAATATTTTAGATTGTAAAACTGAATGACTTAAAAGAAGTCTTTAAAATAATAATGTAGACCTGAATTGAAGTGACATTTTTGTACTTGTTATTTTAGGACCAGTAACGTCTTTGTCTGATCTTAGCCTTCACCATTACACAGGACCTATGACCATGGCTATAGATGTACATTGACGATGTGAATAAAATTCACTGAGATTTTGTTGATTCGGACAGGTCTAACAGATTTGTGATTAAATACTGTTGTTATTAATCTGTCTCCCTTTACACTATTAGGCAGTCCAGATGGAGGTGACTCTTGAATGTGCCTTTCCTAAGCTCCAGAAAAACAGCTGAGTTCTGTGGAAGAAACTGATTGTGTGATGCGAGCGGGTCCAAGTGTGTACGTGGCTACTCAAGGACGAGTAGATCTTCCTGGCCAGGGGACTATTTAACGCAGGGGGTCACGAACACGGACATCTCCGGATGGAGGTGTTATGTGAGAAAGGTATGAGAGTTGAGCGCTGATTACTAGAGGCCACTGGGGTCAGCAGACCATTGAGAGGTGAGATGCGTTGTGAGGAATCACGACGGTCTGACCCAAGAGAATGTGAGTTCCTCTCTATATCACTCACCAGAGGAAAACCCCCGCAATTTACTGTATGGCTTGTTTTCAATTGTGACAAGTCTGATGGAAATAATAGATAAAAAGCTAATGGAAAATGTGCTTTCAAGAGTCAGCTGAGACCATGAGGTGATTGTCATTATTTGTTGGGGAGACAGTAACAAAACTTATTAATTTATATTTGGTTGCCTTATGGGCAAGGAAAATTATAGAAGTGTTGATTTTGAACTAATATGTCTATAAGATGGTTTTAACTCCTGAAGGTTAGACATGGTGGTGACTAAAGATTTAGACAGTTTTGATAACAAAGGTTAGGTGAATTGAGAATTTATACAAGTATTCAAACTAAAGATAACCTTAGAAATGCTCATAGCATAATGTATTTTAGATTGTTGTAATGGTTCTAATTTGAGTTAAACATTTGTATATTAACATTTGTGAACTATTAAGGGTTCTATGATTAATTAAGTTTCAGTCTTAGGAGGCTGTTGAAAAAGATTATCTGTGTATAGTGAGAGAGACTTTTGAGTGGAGGGAGGGAAGTACTCTGTCTGTCTTTCTGTTATCATGCCTGGTAAGGCAAGCTTAAACAAAATAATGATAATGAACCAAAACAACCCAGCTGACTTTTCTAAAGACAAAATAATAAACATTTGAAACGGTTTGAAAGGCCATGTAAAATTATATAAAAGCTACAGGAAAATGTGAAGTTTAAATCTTATTTAAACCTTAAATATTCTACTTTTAGAGTTAATATAAAAAAGCGAACATTGGAAATGAGCAGTTAACATATGTGTGTCTAGCATGAGTGTGTGTGATGGGGGCAGCACTTTATGTCTTGTAGGTGTTAGTTTAGGGCAGCTATTCCGCCTGAATAGTGAGTATATTGTGTCTTTAACCTCTGGAGAGTGTTTTATCATTACAGATGGGTTAAGGCAAGTGACAAGTTTTAAAGAAGGCAAATGCTGAGTGAATCTGATGAAAAGATGCAAAAAATGCAAAAACTGCATTTCGGAAAAGATAGTCGTTTATTTGAATGAACAGAAAGTTGTGTCACTATCAGAGGCTGCCGTCTTTGCTGATGAGTTTGTGCTCACGCACAAAGTTTATTTTCCGCCCCCACGTTCTTCACATCACACTACTGTAGATCGCCATCACAGTTCTAAAAATGCAGTGGCTGCTCAAAAAGATCAGACTTCTGATTCTTCAATGATGTTCTCATGACTGGAGTGCTGTTTTTCAGGTAGTCCTTCCAAAGTCTTACAGAGACTATGTGCTGAGTGTGGCTCATGATCATGAACTTTCTGGACATCTAGGTATTAAGAAAACCTACACTAATCTCTTGAAACATTTTTTCTGGCCCGGAGTGAAGTCCACTGTGTCACAGTATTGTCGTTCTTGCCATGATTGTCAAGTTGCTGGAAAACTAAATCAGGTTATTTCACCAGCCCCCTTAAAGCCTATTCCAGTGATGAGTGAACCGTTCGAGAAGCTCGTGATTGATTGTGTTGGTCCTTTACCAAAAACTAAGTCTGGTCACTCGTACTTATTAACTTTGATGTGTTCTGCTACTAGGTTTCCAGAAGCCATCCCACTGCGTTCGTTGAAGACCCCTACAATTGTAAAAGCAATTGTAAAATTCTGTGCAACCTTTGGTCTACCCAAGTTTATTCAGTCTGACCAAGGATCTAATTTTATGTCTAGAGTATTCCGTAAGGTAATGAAAGAGCTGAACATTCAACATTGCGTATCCAGTGCCTATCATCCCCAGTCTCAAGGCGTGCTTGAAAGATGTCATCAGACTCTTAAGACCATGATTAGAACTTACTGTCTCCAGCATAGGAAGGAGTGGGACGAGGAGATTCCTCTTCTGTTGTTTGCTGTTCGCAATACGGTACAAAAATCACTTGGATTCAGTCCAGCCGAGTTAGTTTTTGGACATTGTCTGCGGGGACCATTAAAGGTGTTACAAGAACAGTTACTCTCTAAAAATCAGTCGGTTACCCCTTCTAAAAATGTGCTAGATCATGTGAGTTCATTTCGTGAACGTTTACATTCAGTGTGGCAACTAGCACAACAGTCACTAGCAACCTCCCAGTCTCGTATGAAGGGCAGATGTGACAAAAAGTCTGTTCAACGCTCATTCAAGGTTGGTGACCAAGTTCTTGTATTACTGCCTTTGCCTCGCTCAGCTCTACAAGCAAAGTTTGCGGGGCCGTATGTGATTGAAGAAAAGTTAAGTAATACTGACTATGTAGTACGAACTCCCGAAAGAAAGCGAAAGACTCGCGTGTGCCACATAAACATGCTTAAACTGTATGTCTCTCGACCTAACTCTAAATATTCTGCCGATCCTCCATTGTCTACTCCTGCTGTTGTAACTTCTGTGGATGTGATTCCTTCTGAATATTCTCCTTCTATGGATGACCTTCACTTAGGAAGTGCTTGCCTTTCTGGTGCTCGTTTACAGAATTCGGAATCTCTTGTAAGTCTCAGTTCTAAACTTTCACATTTATCCAGATCTTCCCAAAGTGAACTGATACAGTTAATTGATAGATACTCAACACTTTTCTCAGATGTGCCTACTGTGACTAATGTGTTGAAACATGACATCGATGTTGGTGATCATCGTCCAGTTAAGCAAAACGCTTATCGTGTCAATCCTATAAAGCGTGAAATAATGAAACAAGAAACCCACTATCTCATTGAAAATGGTCTAGCTGCGCCAAGCTCCAGTCCATGGTGTTCTCCTTGTTTATTAGTTCCAAAACCTGATGGGACATCACGTTTTTGTACTGATTACCGGAAAATTAATCAGTTAACGAAGTCAGATTCTTACCCTCTTCCCAGAATGGAGGATTGTATTGATCGCATTGGACGCGCTAAGTTTGTAACTAAGTTGGACTTGCTTAAAGGGTATTGGCAGGTGCCGCTTACCGAGCGTGCTTCTGAGATCTCAGCCTTTGCCACCCCAGACGCCTTTCTGCAATATAACGTTTTAGCTTTCGGCCTCAAAAACGCTCCAGCTACCTTCCAACGTTTAATGCATAAAGTTTTAGCCAATGTGAACAATTGTGAGGCTTACCTTGATGATGTAGTGTGTGACTCCGATACATGGAGTAGTCATTTACAAACCTTAGAAGAAGTGTTCTTAAGGTTGCAAGCTGCTAATTTTACACTTAATTTGGCAAAATGTGAGTTCTGTCATGCCACTGTCACATACCTAGGGAAAAAGGTTGGTCATGGTTCCGTCCGCCCTTTAGAAGCTAAAGTTCAGTCCATTGTTGAGTTTCCTGTGCCCAAATCTAAGAGAGAGCTCAGACGGTTCCTCAGAATGGCTGGCTACTACAGAAATTTCTGTAAAAACTTTTCTGACGTTGTAAAACCGCTCACAGACAACCTTCGTAAAGCTGTGTCTTTTAACTGGAATTCTAATTGTAAACTTGCCTTTGAGTCTTTGAAAAATTTGTTGTGCAATGCTCCTGTTTTGGCTGCCCCAGACTTCTCTAAACCTTTTAAACTGGAAGTAGATGCTAGTGGTACGGGTGCCGGTGATGTTCTTCTGCAGGAAGATGATCGAAGAATTGACCATCCGATATGTTTCTATTCAAAGAAATTCAGTCGCCATCAACTCAATTACAGTACCATAGAAAAAGAAGCATTAGCTCTTTTGTTAGCTCTACAACATTTCGAAGTTTATGTTGGTTCCAGTTCGCAACCCGTTGATGTATACACGGATCATAATCCACTAGTCTTTTTGCAGCGTATGTGTAACAAAAACCAGAGACTTATGCGTTGGGCACTCATTTGTCAGAGTTTTAATTTGCACATTAAGTACAAGAAAGGTGTTGACAATGTTATTGCAGACTCTTTGTCCAGATGTTATTTGTAAACTTGTAACCATGTTTACTCATATGTGTGGGGGTGTTACGACCCTATTGTTTGTATTTTGTTATTTCTCTGTTGTTTTTTGAGTCTCTCTGTATGTCTGTCTAGGAACGTCATCTGATTGGTTCCTGCACCGTAATTGATGCTCTATCCTGGTTGGTGCAGAGTGTTTTAAAAGACACGTCATCATTTCCTCTACAGACAGAGTGGGTTTTGTGTTTGAACAGACAGAGAGCTTGTGATTTGAGACTGTTAAGAGTATTTGAGTGTTAAGTGATTTGAGACTGTTAAGAGTATTTGAGTGCTAAGTGATTTGAGACTGTTAAGAGTATTTGAGTGCTAAGTGATTTGAGACTGTTACGAGTATTTGAGACTGTGAGTACCGTTTGTTTGTTTGTTTGTTTGATTTGTGAACTGTTTGTATCTAACTACCCCATTGGTATATTTGACCCTTTGCCTGGTTACTGACACTGATTTGGACTGCCCTTTTCAGTTTGTTTGCCTTATTGTAAATATATTGTAAATATGGATTTTTGGGAAAGTAGGGAGTTTGACGCCATTTTTTTTATTGTAAACTGTTTGAACTCTGTTTTTGGTAAGGGAGTTAGGTTTACAAATTGTATTTTCATTTTCTTTTCTTTTGGGTTAGGGTTTAGGAAAGAGGTTTAAAGACAAGGTTGTTTTTGTTTGTTATTTTGGCTTGGTCAGCTCCTGAATCATAAGTCCCAAATTAAGAAAATAAATAACTTTTTGTTTTAAATCCTTGCAAATCTCTGTCTCTTTCATGTTGCCCCTTTCCCCCTAGACGGGGTGTAACAGTCTGTTCTTCCACTCAAACTATTATTGACCTTGTTCTAGTGTCAGAAAAGTCTAGGATAACAGAAAGTGGGGTTATTAATTATGGATTGAGTGATCATTCTATTGTTTTCTGTACTCGTAAGATCAAGAAAGCAGTGCTCAATTGTCATAGCTATATAAGAATCAGGTCGCTGAAAAGGTATAGCAAAGAAGCACTTGATGACTGCTTGAATTTAATAAACTGGTCTGCTGTGTTGCAACGTAAGGAAGTTGATAAAGCATGGTGCTTATTGAAATGTATGTTTTTAGAAGTTGTAGACAAATTAGCCCCATTTAAAGTAGGCTAGTAAAAGTTAAACAGAGGACAGAACCCTGGATAAATTATGATATTCTCGAGGAAATTAGGATGAGAAATAAGAAGTATGACACATTCAAGAGAAACAAGGATGATCAGAATTAGGCAGAGTACCTAAAGGTGAGAAATGAAGTGTTCAGATTAGTGGTGAATGCTAAAAAGGCCTATTTTAATGAGAAAAATGTGCAATATAGAAACGATTCAAGTTATGGAAGTCCCTCAAGCAGCTTGGCTACAGTAACAGGTTGAAAACAAAAACTAGTAACATAACTCTTGATTTTGGGGAATAATGTCACAGCAGAAAAGGTGACAGTGGCAGATAGTTTTAACAACTACTTCTCATCAGTTGCTAGTAAACTGGTAGAAAAACTACCTGTCCAGTCAGGGAAGTACGGTAAAAAGTCACATCTTTGACTTTTACTCTCAGCAAGAGGTCAAAGCAGATGGCTTCTCTTTTGAAAAGGTGTCAGAGGCAGTTGTACTTGAGAAGTTTAAACACCTAAATAGCTCCAAAGCCACTTGCTTTGACAATATTCCATCTAGATTCTTAAGAGATGCTGCTGAGGTTATAACCCCATGTATCACCCATATCACAAACATGTCTATTGAGCAAGGGTATTTCCCTAATGATTTCAAGCTTGCCAGAGTAATTCCACTTTACAAGAAAGGGAGTAAATTAGACCATGGAAACTATAGACCTGTTTCTATTCTGTGTAGTCTGTCAAAGATAATTGAAAATATTATTTTTGAACCGATTGACAAATTTACATTTACATTTAGTCATTTAGCAGACGCTTTTATCCAAAGCGACTTACAACTGAGGACTACAGCAAGCGAGTCATCGTGAAGAGGCAAAAATAACGCAAGAAATGCTCAAAATACAAAGTTCAGGCATTGCTCAGAGTAGCATAAGGCAAACAAGGGAGGATTAAAGGAAGAGTTTTTTTTTTTTTTATGTCAAGTGCTCACGGAAGAGATTCATTTTCAGTTGTCTTTTGAATGTAGTTAGGGAATCTGCATTCCGGACGAGGGTAGGGAGATCATCCCACCAGCATTATTATCCGTGATAGAGAATGTTCTGGAGAGTGATTTTGTAGCTCTCTGTGATGGTACCACGAGCCGTCGCTCATTGACCGATCTCAGGCTTCTGGTAGGGATGTAGACTCGTAGGAGCGAGTGAAAGTAGGAGGGAGCTGAGCCTGTGGTTGATCTGTAAGCAAGCGTCAATGCCTTGAACTTGATGCGAGCAGCGAGTGGTAGCCAGTGCAGAGAGATGAACAGAGGAGTGACGTGGGCCCTTTTGGGCTCGTTGAAGACAAGACGGGCTGCAGCATTCTGGATCATTTGTAGAGGTTTAGTTGCACATGATGGAAGACGTGCCAGAAGAGCATTGCAGTAATCAAGCCTAGAGATAACCAAGGCCTGGGCGAGAAGTTGTGTTGCATGCTCAGTTAGGAAAGGCCTGATCTTAATACCTGATCTTAATACTTAGCATCACACAATCTACTCTATGAGCTCCAGTCTGGCTTTCGTAAATCACATTCAACTGACACCTGTTTATTGTATCTAACTGACCACATTAGGAGGGAGGTAGATAAAGGTCATTTTTGTGGTATGGTCATGTTAGACCTACAGAGGGCCTTTGATACCTTTGACCATGGTATTTTGGTACGCAAATTAAAAGCCATTGGTTTTAATGACTTAGCAGTCAGATGGGTGAGTTCTTATCTGAAGGATAGGAAGCAGGTGGTGGATATAGGAGGAACAATGTCTCAACCACAATGTATAGAATGTGGGGTTCCTCAAGGGAGTGTTTTGGGCCCACTTTTTTTCCTTCTATATATAAATGACCTTAAGTCTGTATGTTCATGTGAACTTTTTTTATATGCAGATGATTCTGCATTATTGGTTTCACGATAAGAACATAATTGAAGGAACTCTCAGTGTATCTAATGTCAGCAGGTGGATGTCAGACAATAAGCCGTCATTTCACTTAGGGAAAACGGAAGCCATACTGTTTGGGTCAAAAATAAAACTGAACAGATCCCCTGGTTTTAAGGTTTTAGTTGGAGATAATGAGATTAATGTAAAGGACTCAGTTAGTTACCTTGGTTGTGTGCTGGACTGCCACTAGTCTGGAGTGGGCCAAGCGCAAAAAGGTACTTACCAAGGTAAATCAAAGAGTACGTTTCTTGTCCAGAATCTCAAAGTTTTTGGACAAAAAAGCGATGTTAACTTTGGCAAAAGTGCTCTAATTCAGCCTTATTTTGATTACGCATGTTGCTCTTGGTACAATGGTGTCTTAAAGCACCTGAAACATAGGCTTCAGACTGCTCAAAATAGGGTTATAAGTGTATTTTGAACCTCCCCATGAGATCTCATCTTGATATTTCTCATTTTGAGACTATTGGGTGGTTAAAAGTAGAAGGTTGAGTCTCTCAGATTCACCTGTGCATGGTACATAGGACTATGGATGGGGCTGTCCCCAAATATTTTATTAATTATTTTAATAGAGTGAGAGATGTTCACAGCTACTCCGCCAGGGGCAGCTCTACTGCCCAGGGACACACAAACCAGAAACTGTGACATAACCCCCCCTCTACGGAGCGGCTACCAGACGCTCCAAGACACAACTACAAAACAAGAGTCCAGGAGGGAGGTGGAACAGTGGAGGATCAGGGGGAGGGATGGAGGATCAGGGGGAGGGATGGGGGGCCAGGTCCATGAAGGGGAACAGGAACAGGGGGTGACGGCTCAGCCGGAGGCCAGGGTGAAACAGTGACGACCCATCGGGCGGCCAGGGCGGAGATGACAGTCCATCGGGCGGCCAGGGAGGAGACTTTCGCTCAAGCGGCCACGGCGGAGATGACCCTTCGGGCGGCCACGGCGGAACCTGCCAATCAGGATGCCAGGGTGAACCCGGAAGCTTGAGCGGAGCAAGCAGGGCAGGGATCAGGAGTGGGACCGGCAGGGCGAGCAGCTTGGGCGGGGCCGGCAGGGCGGGCTGCTCGGAGGGGACGGCCTCCGGCATGACAGCGGGCTGCTCGGGGACGGCCTCCGGGATGACAGCGAGTTGTTCGGAGACGGCTTCTGGTTCACTGGGGAGGCAGGACATCCTCCTCCTCCGCAGTCTTTGATGGCGAAGTGCAGGCTCTGGGCTTTGAAACAGCTTTGAAGGGAGCTCTGGGTTGGGCATCACCAGCCCAGGGTCGAAGAGAGACCGAAGCGGAGAGTGGGGCTCACATCTAGCCCCTCCTCTCCCGCGACCTCCACGGTTCCCAGAAAACCTGGCCAGACGAGTTCCCTCAAAAGATTGTCCGTGCCTGATGGAATGGGGCTCGGGGGAATTGACCGCCATGGCCTCCTCAGTTTGACGGGCCCAAAGCGCGAAACATTGAAAAATGTTCAAACGAGGTTCCACCTCTCCGGCTCGAGAAATCCCACTGTGCTGGGATCCTTTCCTCCCCGTAGTAGTGGGAAGGATATGGAAACCCGTACTGCTGGACCTTGACATGATGGAGTCCTTCTGTCACGATACACATACGGGTAAAGGTAAGGTCCAAGAGTAGTATTTATTGGGTAATCTGTACTCACAACTAGTCCAGGCAAGGGTCAAACATCCGGTAAGGCAATCCAAAACACAAGAAACAAACATGAACAGGGCAGATACCGGAAGTGCTGTGACATAAAACAAGGACTCCGTAACAAAAACTAGAACAGACAGGGTATATATACACAAACACTAACAAGGTGATGGGAGACAGCTGTGTGCAATGAAACAATGAGTGACAGAACAGGATGATGGGAAATGTAGTTAACACATGTAGGACACCGTGGGGGAAGAGGACCTCTAGTGGTTACCCAGGGACACACAAACCAGACACTGTGACACCTTTAACCCTCTAGGCGCCACGGTCGAGTTTACTCGACAAGATGCGGCACTGAATAAAACGGTCGATTTTGTCAAATAGGGTGTCAAATTTCCTTCAGCCTCCCATCCACTAGTTGGCAGACATGTTATACTTCATCCCAGACTCAAGAAAACGTCATGTTTTTTTATACAAGATCTTCGAGCTAGAGCGCATTGAATCAGCGCGAACAAAAGCGAAGCTAGTGTGCGAGTGAGACATTTTTATCAAAGCAATATTGTCAACGTCAGCGAGTATTTGCATTAGATTATTATTATTATTATTATCTAATTGCATCAATAAAGCTTACCCACAATGAAGTGTTGGGTCTTCTATTCACGGACCCTGGTTCTGAAGGGAAATATCTGCCTTCAGAAGTTGACGGTGATTATGAATGTGAAAGTATAGCCAGTACGTTACACCAAGCACAAACGGTGAATCCTTTGCCCAATGTAGATGGTCCTTTGCCCGATGTTAGTGGTGGGAACAATGTTTCCCGGGGTCGGAGTGTTCATCGCGAAGTTAGCAGGTGTGTTATTGTTGTGGGGAACGAGGCGGGAGATCTTTTACCGCGCTAGCCATGTAGTTTGTCTTCTGACCGTGTGCCTCTCCGCAATCGCGGCGACATTATTGTGGTGGAGACTTTGTCTAAAGCTACTGGGTATGTTAGACAAAGTATTCATAGGACAGTTATGGGGCAACATGGAGGCGAGGCAGGGTGGGGAGTCGCAATGACAATGACAGTAGTCCGAGCTGTGCGCACTCGGCGCGCGCGCGAGGCAGATCTGGCCACGCCCGCGCTGCTCGTAGCAGGAGCAGAGGCGGTGTGACACGGGGCAACTAAACAGGTCTTGTCTACTTGTGTTTGTGTGTCATATGAATAATATATATATATGTAATATATATATATATATATATATATATATATATATATATATATATATATATAATCAGAGTGCCTACTGTATGTAGTAAATGGAAAATATCTACAGCAAAAGGCCAAACCACTACATGCATTCGGTTTTCTACCATTTATTAGTAATGATTTAAACTAGTTTTTTTACTACTTACTATTTACCTGAGCATTCAGTATTGTGCAATATAGCATACAGAAGGTGAGGGACATTTTGGGGGGAAAGAAGTGCTGCATTTTAAACTTGTGAATTTTCATGAAAATTCTATAATCCAAGATGGCCGCCACCATATGACGTAATTATATGCAAATTAGATGGGGAAATTGAATCCCTACATAAACTTTGGGTCATCCTTAATATTTCTCTAATTTACAGAAAGTCTCTATCTTTTATCACTTTTAAGATATAGCCTTTTGAAATTAAGATGTCAAAATCAAAACGTTTTAGGAAAAAACCTCTGGCGCCTAAAGGGTTAACATATAACTATAAGTAACTATAAGTAACACCTTCATACTGTATCTCTCATTAGTGTTTGTAGAGTATTAGTAGACTGGTAGGGTTAGGGTTAGAATAAGTTGACATGCATGTACTTGCAAAGTTACTTATAGTCAGCAAAATGTCTGTTAGGGCAGCATCACAATAAAGAGTTGGCAGATATTAGTCTATGAGAGTTAGTTGACAAGTTACTTATAACAGACTGTTCAAATGGGACCATCAAAATATAATGTTACCAAATGTTGATTCGCAAAGATTTGCTGCTTCAGTATTTGTTGATTATTTTTCACGTTTATGGTATACTGCAAACCAATAATAAAGATATGTATATGATATTTAAAGGCTTTAATTGGCATTAACATTCATTATTTGAAAAGAGTAAATATTTTCAGTGTTGACTCTTCTTCTCATCTCTGCAGTTCACCCTCGCATGCTGTATATCAGCTTCTGGGCCAAACCCTGACTGATTGTAATCCATTCTTGCCTTATTAGTACTCTAAGTTGGTCACAAATTTATGGACTTCTGCTTGTCCACTCGACTTTTGAGGATTGACCATATAGGATTAGGATCTGGGGAGTTGCCTGGCCACAGATCCAAAAATGTTATGTAATGATCTCCAAGCCACTTCATTACGACTCTTGCCTTGTGATAGTGCTCCATCATGCTGGAAAATCCATAGATCATCACCAAATTGCTCTTGGGTCATAGGGAGATGCTCTTGCAGAATGTTTTAAAAGGTTTTTATAAACGTTAAATTCTTTATTCATGGCAGTGTTTTGGGGCAGAATTGTGAGAGACCCCAATCCCCTATGAAAAGCAACCCTACACATGGATGGTCTCAGAAAACTCCACTGACGCATGGTAGGACTCTTCTGCTCTCCAATCTCCAATCCTTCCATTGATTGTAATAGTGATAATTAATATCTAAGTTCAGAGAGCGTGTACTCATTTATGCTGAGTACTGACCACAATTTGAAAGGCAAAAAAGATATGAAAACATACAGGCAGTCATGAAAAGGACAGTCATAACTTTCTGTGGACTAGTCACGCACTGTAAGTGTACCCACACATTTACATACAAAATGCAGAAGTGGCTCCAGCTAACAGTAAAGTACTGGCAGGTGAGAACCAGGTGGGATGCTGGGAAATGTAGAATTGAGTGTGAGTGAGGGAGTGCAGCCGTGAGAGAGGACCGGTGCGCTGCACACATATTGAGCAAGCTCTGCATTGGTGTGAGGAGATCCTGGTGAAGAGAGCCCATTCTGATGAATGGATGGGTATAATTTTGAAAGTGTTGGTAATTTCAGCTTTAGCTAGCCAAGCACCTTCATCTGCCAACTTGATTAAATAAATAGCGGTTTTGACCGAAGCGTAGGAAAAGGGGACTGAAGAAAAACATGTTTACGCTCGCTATTATGTGGAGAGGAAATGTCAAAAATCAACTGCTTTTTCTCTGAATATTTGCATGTGGCTAAGCAAAGGAAACTAACTCAAAAAGGAGAAAAAAGTGGAGAAAAGACAGGGCAGATGATGTATCCTGTATTAACTTATTTTTCTAGAAGGACAGATACCACCTCAGGTTCAGCTAAAGCTGACTGCAGATTCTTAGCTTCATAGGAAGTAGACAGAGGAGAAAGGATGCCTACCCGAAACCCTTGAGAAAGGCCAGTGATTAAATGATAGACAAAAGGAGTATCAGGGTGAGAGGAAAGATATCCCGAGAGTATTGGGACATTAATAGGGGTGGCCGCTAAAATCTTTTCCCTTGGGGGAAACATGTGAGACGGGTGTGTTCACACTTGGCATGTTTTGATTAAAACAAACCCTGGTGCGATTGCTCTGTTAGAGCAGTTCATTTGAATAAGTATGAATGCTGCCATCCGAAACCTGGTGCCACCAAAAAGATGAAAAGATTAGTCTCAGTCTGCTTCCAAACGAACTCTGGTGCAGTTCAAATGAAATAAAACGGTTCGAATGAAACGTAACACGGACCAAAGACATGTAAACGAAGCAAAGGATGGTGTCACAAGATGTGACCCTAAAGGACAGAATGCTCAAGCAAACCTGTTTTTTCTCGTCATGGTCGCGATGTTGCCCATCACAGTTCGGTACAGGCCTCAGAACCGCGACTCCTCACAGCAGATCTTTGTTTGTGTGTGATGGAGGAATTCCTGCCACTGTTTTGCCTTCTTTACACATTTTATAAGCCAGCGGCACCGGAATAGTCAGAGTGACATCCATTGGTTGAATAATGGGGCTACCCAGGCTGTTAGAAGCATTTATTTTACAGAAGCCAAAAGAGGGAGATCTTCTTTTTTACTGCAATGTAGGAAATTGGTTGTATTTTTACAGCAATTTTTGACAGTGAAAGCTTACAGACAACTCTGAAGAAACAAGAGGAAAGCTGAGTAATTTTTGTGGTTAGATTTTCTGTTTGTCCAGAAAGAATAAGTTTTCAAGAATATAAAGGATAATTAAGTGGAATATACATTTGTGAGAATATTGTGTTTCTTTTCAAATATCTGCCCTAAAAACAACAACTCTTGAATGCTTTTTAAAGCACGGATGCCATGACCCTTACATGCTTTTGCAAATCTACTGACTATTCCTCAGAAACCCACATTGTGGTAAACCTGAACTCATTGTACCACAATGTCTGAATGGAATAAATGGAACTGGCCTGCAGTGCATACTTATAAATTGATAGATAGCAGGGATGTCCGTCAGTCAGTAAGAATGCTTTTAAATTCCAATCCAGTTTCTGAATTTTGTACTGCACTCTTTCGTACCATGCATATAGGGTACACATTTACCACCCTGTGCACTGACAGAAAAAGCACATCTAATCATGATGAATTGGGGGGTATTTAATAGTTAATATATTCAACATCACATACAATTATGCAAACATCCCTAAATGATACAGTGGAAATAACAAGGCTAGTCATAATTGCTAATTATCTATATTTTCATGATTTAAATGTATTAATTTTGCAAGTGCTTTTTTCCAAGGTGACTTAAAAGATCAAATTTTGCCAGTGAACATAATATTTCATTTAATACCAGTACTTCTATATTAAATATAGTTCACAAAAGCTTAAAGAGCCTTTGTGTCATTGTGGCAGTCTATATTTGACAGGACTGAACAAATGGGGGAAAAAAGATTGGAATCTTTAATTATAAATGCCTTTATTTACATTGCTCATGGTGACTGCAAATTCCAATTTTTGTATTGCCCTCGTTTCTTATGTTTTTTTTTTTTTTTTTTGTCAGAAAGTTTCACCTGCAGTTTTAGGAAATTGGATGCAGGCGATCAAAAGTTTAATCATATCAAAAGTTTATTCATTTTTAAATGGCTTCATTGATGTTACACAGTTGCAAAGATATGTAAATATAATACAAATATCCAGATCTGGAGTTCCTGGACAGAAAAGAAGGGGAAATGAGAGGGAACTCCTGCTTTTACCACTTATGAAAATAATCTCACACCTGACCTCAGAGTAAACATCTACTGTATGCAGGGATAAAGCAAAAAAAAAAAATTTGACTGAAAAATTTTCCATGGCCAATCCCCGTTCAACAGCCTGTCACACATCCAGTGTGAAGTTTTATTCTTCTTGTAATTAGGAGTATAGTGAGTACATGGCATGCATTACCTTCACAAATTAAATACTCAAAGAACATTTGCATTTCAAGAAAGGCCATTTTGAACTGCGTTGCTATTATTTACACACTTTTATGAAATGTCAATGTTTTCAATCTAATGCTTTTACAAGACTTGACTCTTTGTGATGTAGTCATACAAAATATTTGCATAAATTTAACACAAGTTTTTATTTCTCAAATATTAAAAGCCAACAGAGCCTTTGCTGCAAAGTGAGCTAAATATCACAAACTATATTTTATATTTTAACCAAGCCATTATGAATAAATAATATAATGTTATTTTTAATATAAAAAGTGAACAGAATGAGCAGGGCCGTACACAGGGTTTTATAAATAAAGAGGTCCTTGCTAGTGGGGTTCGGTGACATGTTGCAAGTTGTGCAAACACAGACAAGCGGAGTGATACAAACAGTCTCCCAGTGGTTACTGGTGAAATATAACATATTCAAGGGTCATACAAATATTAATATTTATACAATAGCCTACTACCATTATGGAATTATATTTAATAGGTGCTTGTGTTGTTAAATTGAGCTTATATTTTCCACTGTAATTAGCAAAGAACATTTATATGTGTTAAATAGGAATACATTATAATAATGTTAATCTCATGGGCACAGAATGCAACACCTGCTCTTCCTCTCTCATCTCTATTCTCTCTTCTTCTCACAGTCTCCTAATCTTTACCTGTATATCGTACCTTCCAAAAGCTGATATTTGATTGATACAGTCGTTGCAAACTGTTGTTTGGTTTAGCTACCGGTACCTACACATCTCACAGGCCAGACTTTTATGACCGTTACTGAAGCGTGTCGTGAAGCGTTGCGCTGGATTTCGCGACCGGCTCGCAGCTGTTCTGTGAACATAAACTAAAGCCCTAAAGACTAACTTACTTAGATTTTTTCATTCGGAAACACAAGCGAGGCGAGTTGCAACAGCGTCGCTCTCTATGCCACGTGAATTCCCACAGATTTTCGTTACTGTCGTTTATGTTCATCCAAAGGCGAATGAAAAAAACGCCTCAGAACTTATCTCTCAGTCTGTGCATAAACTTCAGTCTTTATCTCCTGATGCTCCTAACCTGGTTTTAGGAGATTTTAATCACTGCTCCTTGGACAAATCTCTCAGGAGTTTTTATCAGTACGTTTCCTGCCCCACTAGGAAAGACAGGATTTTGGACAAGTGTTATGGGCCCATTAAAAATGCATATAAATCAATTGCATTCCCCCCTCTCGGCTCAGCCGATCATAACTGTGTGTACTTGGTTCCATCCTATCGGACATGTCTTCAGAGGGGGAAGGTGACAACTAGAAAAATCAAAGTGTGGTCAGAAGAGGCCACCCTCACCCTCCAGGGCTGTCTGGAGAGCACAGACTGGGAGGTGTTTATCGAATCTTCTAGAGACATTCACGAACTCACTGATGTGGTCAGTTCATGGATAACTTACTGTGAGGACATTGTTGTTCCTATAAAGACTGTCAGAACCTACCCAAATAGTAAGCCGTGGGCAAGCAGACACCTTAAAGTGCTACTAAATAAAAAGAAACAGGCTTTTAAACAGGGAGATCCTATTGAGCTAATGTCTGTACATAAGGAAATTAAACGGGAAATTAGGAGAGCTAAATTATCTTATAAAAGAAAACAAGAAGACAAGCTTAGCAATAATAATATGGGTTCAGCATGGGACAGTATCAGGTCTATGGTTGGTTTGACTGATAATGTAAAGAAAAGGGTCTCATTAGATGGGTTCACTTCTGATCTGGTCCTGGCACAAGAGCTAAACAAATTTTACTCCAGATTCGATGTGCATTTTTTCAATAATGAAATAATGACGCTGAGAAATACAGCACTGGAATCAAAACAAGTTTCTCCTCTTTTTGATGAACATTCTGTTGTTAAAACTTTTAAACACTGTAAACTAAGAAAAAGTGCTGGTCCAGATAATATCAGTAGTCGATTACTCTCCAACTGTGCTGAACAACTAGGCCCGATTTTTACTTATATTTTTAATTTATCCTTGTCTCACCAGAAGGTGCCTAATCTGTGGAAACAGTCTATTATCTATTAAATCTAAACATCCCAAATCATTAAATGACTTTAGGCCTATAGCCCTAACCTCATTAGTTATGAAGTCACTGGAAAAACTGATCAAAGCTGAACTGTTGAAAACTACTGAACACCTGATGGACCCCTTGCAGTTCGCGTACAGGACCAAGAGAGGGGTTCAGGATGCCACCATAACTCTGTTGAATTACATCTGCAAGCACCTTGACAGTCCAAACAATCATGTCAGATTGATGTTTGTTGATTTTTCTTCTGCCTTCAACACTATTCAGCCTCATCTACTAATCCAGAGACTAAGGGATAACTTTGGTCTGGAAGGTAGTATTGTTGGCTGGATTTTGGACTTTCTTACAGGCAGAACACAAAGAGTCAGAGTAAATGGCCAATTTTCTGATCTATATGTAACATCTACTGGTTCCCCACAAGGGTGTGTTCTCTCTCCTTTGTTGTATATATTGTACACAAATGACTGTCGTAGCATTTTTGAAAACCGTCATATATTGAAGTTTGCGGATGACACAGTTATAGTGAGCCTGTTGAATAGCACTGAAACCTCGCATGGTCCCATGATCGATTACTTTTTTAAATGGTGTCAGGAATCTTTTTTATCACTAAACGTTTTAAAGACAAAGGACATGTGCATTGATTTTAGACGTGTTCAGCCTTCCCCTGACATCATAGTGATTGATGGTCAGACAGTCGAATCGGTAGAGTGTTATAAATACTTAGGCACTTTTCTCGATAACAAGTTGACATTTAAGAAAAATACTGACTCGATTTATAAGAAAAGCCAGCAGCGTCTGTTTTGTCTTAGAAAACTATCTAAATTCCAGGTTGACTCTACTTTGATGATTTTGTTTTATCGTTCTTTTATTGAGTCTATTATTACGTTCTCCTCTGTTTGTTGGTTTCAATCCTTGAGGGTAAAAGAGAGGAACCTACTGAACAAGGTCGTTAGTTTCAGTAGTAAAATTATTGGGCTTCCACAAGAACCTTTACAGGATCTTTACAAAAAACAGCTGTCTAAGAAAGCAAACTCCATCTTGACTGACTGTTCTCATCCCTTATATCAACAGTTTCAGTTTCTACCATCAGGTTCACTGCTCAGACTCCCGTTTGCTAAAACAAACAGATTTAAATACTCCTTTGTTCCATCTGCTGTCTCTCTCCTAAATGCCAGGAGGGGAAGGTAGCTTACACATTATTGAATTTGATCAGAATGTGTATTATGTTTTTCTTTTATCATATTATGTGTATTTGTGTTTGTAAGTTTGTGTGCTCCTATGCTGTGAAACTAATTGCCCCACTGGGGGGACAAATAAAGGTATTGAACTTGAACTTGAACTATTTGAGCGCACTTTTCGCGCATCTACATTTGAAAAAAACGCACGTGAGCGCAAACACGTGAACGGCCCCTAAAGCAGCTCAGATGAGGTCGGTTATCGTGGCGATATGCAATATCATTGCAGCACCAAAGTAGAGTTAACATTACGCAATCATTGCACAACCTTCATTTTGCACTTATCCTGAGCAGTTTTTCCGTGAGCGGGTATAGAAAACCCGGAGTGGATCAGGAGCGGAGTGATCACAGAATGCTTAGTGCAGATAGGAACGTGCTTTAGCACCACTCCAGGCTTTGATCACATCGCCATCAGCAGGGTATACACCCGTTTAAGACCCATTCAAACTAAAATGAAGACCTGTATTACACTATTTGAGAAATGTAAGCATATTTACGGCCTTAACATTATTAAAAGTGAACTTAAGACAATGACAGGGGAGCCCTGATATATATAGACGGAAATCCGTCGTAGACTCTGCAATTAACGGAAATCCGTCGTAGCGACGGAGAACTTTAATCCCTGTGTATGTACTGTACAGTCTCTGGATCGGCTGACGTGACATGACCAGTCTCTGGATTGACAGACGTAACGTGAAGAGGCTCAGACTTGGCGCGAACACAGTAAAAGTCAAGCCGCTCAGTTGCAGGGCCAAGTCAATATATAATTTGAGAGTCCAATGAGGATTGTACGTGTAATGGTTGCCTCTGTCTCTGCAATTCCCCCTGGTTTTGTTCATTTGTTCTTCGAGTTCTGTGTTCTCTGTTTTATGCGTTACTTTATTAAATAACCCTGCGTTTAGATCCTCGTCTTCTCCTGCTGTCTTCAACCTGTTACAATGTGTTACAAAAACAGCCTGCTTCCACCTCAGAAACATGAGTTCTTACCAGGTCAAGAAAATATGATCCCTAAATATGATCCCTAAACCAGGGATATGTATAACGGCTCCTGAATGTTTTCTCCAGACCAGAAATAATCACGCTTCAACTGATGCCTTCGATGTCTTCTATTTTTTTTATATCTTCCTCTCAAGAACCAGGACAATCCACATCACAAACATCAAATGGACACCGTGAAAAAACTGAAAATAAACCAAAATTACAATAAAATTCGTGATGAAGTGATTTAGCCATGATGTCGTTCATTTAGCTTATTAAACTGAAATTAACACAGTACCTTAAATGATAAATAAATGATAACCGAGATATATGCAAACATACCGTGTGCTTTCCAATCAAGATTCAGGAGACATTAGGAGAAATTTTCTGATCAAACAATTTTCAATTGTACACCTCTCAATTCGTGTGTGACACCTCGTGTTTCTCTCTTTCCTTCTGTGTTCACGCAAATAAACAAATCACATGACCAGTACGTCTTATGTTACTCGTTTTCTCCAGTAGGTGTCATTATTGTCAAACTATCATGCAAATCAAATTCCCAAATAAGTATTCAAGTATTATAGGCCTACAACATTTATAAAACAAAACAAAACAAACAAAACAAAAAAAACATTCAAAAGGTGACACAAATACTCAGCAAGAAAATACACTATCTGCGACAGCTACACTGCCACCAAAATTACAAGGATTTATGTCAGTAATATTTTGATCATATCAAATAAATCCTGCAATTTTCCTATAAGCTGTTACTTAACTTTCATTAAACTTTCAACACCTTCACAACCAGTGTTATTTTACCTTTATTAGAATGACACTATTTTAGATGTCAAAACTAATTAGTCTAATCCCATTTTGTGGTTTCCTTCATAGCTTAAGAGTTGTTTTCAACTATTACTACTAATTTTTGGATTGGACGCTCCAAAAGGGATATGTGTGTCAATCGCTCTCCTTTTTTTCCTAACTTACTTTGTCCCATTTGAAGTTTAACCTTTCGCACTAACCCATCATCGTCTACACTTGTCTCAACGACTCTAGCTAGCCTCCATTCATTTCTGGGAACATTGTCCTCTTTGAGAATTACTACATCTCCAACGTGAACATTTCTTCTAGGCATGTGCCACTGTTGTCTGAGGCTTATGTTGGCCAGGTATTCTTTGCGCCACCTGCTCCAAAACTGTTCCGACAAGTACTGCACTCTCCTCCATCTTTTCCTAGCGTACAAATCTTCACGGACAAATTTGCCAAGAGGAGGAAGAGGCACTGAGGTCTTCATCGTGAGCAGATGATTAGGTGTCAAAGGCTCAACACTCTTTGGGTCATTTATTGTGTTAGTGGTAAGCGGCCTACTATTTACAATTGACATTGCCTCGTAGAAAAATGTCCTTAATGAAGTGTCATCCAGCCTTCCTTTAGCTTGTGCCAGAACAGCGTTCATCACACTCCTAACAGTCCTTATTTGGCGTTCCCACACACCTCCCATGTTGCTTGCTTCAGGAACATTCATAAGGAAGTCGCATTGTTTGCTTGCAAGATAGGTAGAGATCCTCTCTTGGTCCATATCCTTCAAACCTTTCTCCAGTTCATTCTTAGCTCCCACGAAATTCGTGCCTTGGTCGGATCTGATCTGTCGCACGGCTCCTCTGATTGCTATGAAACATCTTAAGGCATTCAGAAATGCATCGGTAGTAAGATCTTCTAGCATCTCTAAATGTACAGCCCTGGAGCTCAAGCACGTAAACAACAGTCCGTACCTCTTGAATTCCTTCCGACCTTGTTTTGTGTAGAAAGGGCCGAAACAGTCGATACCAGAATACAAGAATGGAGGTGAGGGTTCCACTCGGTCAGCTGGAAAGTCCGCCATACGTTGTTCTTCGACTGATCTACGCAGCTTTCTGCAAGTAACACAATTTTTGATGTTCTTGGCCACTACGTTGCTTGCACCCAATACCCAATATCCACTGGCTCTGAGCTCATTCAAGGTTTGACCTCTGCCTTGATGTTGAGTTTTCTTGTGACAATGGTCAAGTATTAGTTGTGTGACAATGCCTTCCTTAGGAAGAATTACTGGATGTTTCAACTCAAACGCTGCACTAGACTTTCTTAATCGTCCTCCAACCCTGAGCAGTTCATTCTGGAGGATGGGATCAAGTTGGTATAACTTGTTATTCTTTGGCAGCTTAGCAGGATTTTGACTGAGCAATTTCAGTTCTTCTTCAAAGACTTCTCTTTGTGCTGCCATGATGAGCACAAGAGCTGCTTTCTTTTTCTCCTCTACACTAATGAACCCTGAATTGTCTTTGTTCACTAGTCTTTTGATCCTAGCAATAGTATTGAGGGCTGTATTCCAATCTGAGAATCTTGAGAGTCTTTCAAGAAAGCTACCTCTTACACAGACATCTGTTTTCAGGACCTTTACCTCAGGGTCGCCTACAAGAAGCACTGGGGATTTTTCACGAGTGCTAATCTCTCGTTCCCATAAGAACTTGGGACCTACCAACCAACTTGAGTCCATCAGGTCTGCCACCTTGAGACCCCTAGACGCACTGTCTGCAGGATTCTGACTTGTTTCCACGTAGAACCATTGTCTTGGATCTGTAGAGTCTCGTATCTTCTGTACACGATTAGCTACAAAGACATGGAAGCGCCGGGCTTCGTTCTTGATATAACCTAGCACTACCTGTGAATCGGTCCAGAAAAACTCCTCATTTACCTTCAGATCAAGCTCTTCCCTAAGAACATGACTTACTGCCGCAGAAACTGTAGCTGCGGTCAGCTCAAGGCGTGGTATGCTGAAAACCTTCGTAGGGGCTACTCTGGCCTTACCCCATGACCAGTGCACAATGTACTTGTTCATCAGCAACAATCCTGATGTATGAACACTGCCCATAACCATCACTGCTGGCATCTGAGAAATGATGCAGCTCTATTTTCTGGATTCTGCCAATATTTCCCGGAATGAAGCATCTTGGTATTTTAACCCTTTGGAGATTCTCCAAGTCATGGATCCATGTATCCCACTTTGGCTTCAGATCAGAGGGAAGAGCTTCATCCCATCCTACCCCTCGTTTGCACATCTCCTGGAGCACTTTCTTCCCAGTCAAGATATAGGGAGCGAGAAAACCTAATGGGTCGTACACACTTGCAACCACTGACAGAATTCCTCGCCGAGTGGCAGCCTTTTCATTAAGGTCAACTTTAAATGAGAATGTGTCAGTCTCTATGTTCCATTTTACTCCCAGTACACTCTGCATTGGAAGCTCATTGTAGT
Source organism: Phoxinus dragarum (assembly GCA_033366665.1). Taxonomy (NCBI): domain Eukaryota; kingdom Metazoa; phylum Chordata; class Actinopteri; order Cypriniformes; family Leuciscidae; genus Phoxinus; species Phoxinus dragarum. The sequence continues at coordinate 33,614 of JARPMJ010008230.1, forward strand.
TCAGATCTACAACCTTCACTACACTGGCATGTTCGCTCTCTGGAATTGCACTCAAGACTTCTCTGCTATTGGACACAAACTTGTGTAAACGCAGTTTTCCCCTTAGCCAAGGCTTCTTGCGCTTCACTAACCAACTTGTTGGCCTTCTCGATGGTATCAACGCTGACAAGTCCATCATCCACATAGAATTTTTTGCGAATGAAGCTTGCTGCCAGTGGGTAGTCCGTCTCATATTTGCTGGCAAGATATTTCATGCCGTAGTTCGCACAACCCGGAGAGGATGCAGCTCCAAAAATATGCACTCGCATGCGGTATTCCTTGGGTTCCCTTTCGGTGTTCCCTTCTTCCCACCATAGGAATCTCAGGAAATCACGATCATCTGGACTGACATGAAAGCGGTGGAACATCTTCTCCACATCACAAACAATCGCAATCTGATGCTCACGAAATCTGCACAACACTCCAATTAGAGCATTTGTTAAGTCTGGACCTGTGAGTAAGTGGTCATTTAGAGACGTACCTTCAAATTTGGCTGAGCAATCAAATACCACTCTTATTTTTTTCTGGCTTCCTGGGATGGTACACCCCATGGTGCGGAATGTACCATGCATTGCCTTCTTTTGGTGTGCCAGCTGCTTGTTCGGCATCACCATCTCTAAAGACACTATCCATAAATCTCACATAGTCTTCTCTGTACTTGGGGTTTCTCTCCAGTTTTCTTTTCAAATGTTTCAAACGAACCGTAGCAAGCTGCTTATTGTTCGGTAATTGAGGACGTTCTCTGAAAGTTAAGGGCATTTCCACATGTCCTTCTTTGTTGTGTTGAGTCATTTCATCCAACTGTTGAAGAAATTGAATGTCCTCCTGAGATATTGTCTTTTCTCTTGAGTCTGTATCCCGAAAATCTGCTTCTAACGTCCTGATTACAGAAGCAGGTGTGATTGCTGGGAGCTCCTTTACAGAAATGCGATGAAAGAACCCAGCTACATTTCTAGAGCAAGTATGGGGTGTTATGGATCCCACTATACTCCATCCTAAGTCCGTCTTGACTGCATATGGTTCGTGATCCTTCCCTGATATCACTTGGGTTGGCTTCAGAGCCCTTGGACAATCAAAGCCAATTAGAAGCCCTACAGGACAATTCAACAAATCTGGCATTTTGTCTGCAACACTGAGCAGATGAATCCATCTCTGAGCCTTTTTGCAAGTAGGAATGCTTTCTCGTTCCAAGGGAATGTATTCTCGGGTGTATACAGGTGGCAACTCGATGTACTCTTGCAGACTATAACCTCTTACTCTTATTCCAACTGCTCTCTGACAATTCTCTATTGCAGCTCTATCAGTCATTGTGGAAAGCTTTAATTTCACAGGTTCTGTGTTTGCTTGCAGTTTATCACAGATGTCTTGATTGATAAATGTATTACTGCTCTGCGTGTCCAGCAATGCGTAGGCTAAAATTTCTGGGCTGTCCTTTGTTGCACAAGAGAGCCATACTGGAACAATCATCGAAGTGTGATTACCATTATCCATCTCCACACTGCATAAACTAGTGGAAGCCCTTTCATCAGGTGAAGCTTCCGGCTTTCCTCTTTGAGAGCGTTCTTTATGAAGTGGAGAGGGGTGATTCTGCCTGCAGATGTTGCAAGTAGCACGCTTTCTACAGTTTTTGGAGACATGGCCGACTCGGAGACAACCAAGCACATCTTGTTGTTGATGACAAATATTTTCTTCTCCTCAAGAGGCATTGTATATAATGTAACCTTATATATAACCTTTCACATTTGTATATAAAATGATTTTGCTGACAGCAGACACATTCTATTTGTCTCTTATCCTGAGTGACAGAAGGACTTAGTTTGGAGCCCTTCTCTCTTTCCAATACACTCTTTGCAATGGGTTTAACATTTTGCACCAGAGCACTGGCCTTGAGACATTTCTGCTCCTTCCCAGGCCTTTCATCTGCATGTTTTAGCGCAAGTAGAGAGGAAACAGGATTACATGCAATACGTGCCTCCTCTGCCACAAAGTCTTGGGTATGGCTTTTCTTCATCTAGTGCTTTAGTGACATACCTATTCCAACGAGTTGTTATCCAGTCAGGAAGTTTCTGCAGCAATTTCTGGTTTTCTTCGCAATCGTCCAAGACCCTCAAACCATGTACATGAGGCATTGCATTTTTGCAAGAGATGAGGAAATCACTAAACTCCCTTAATTTCAGTGATTCTTTGGGTCCAAGTTTTGGCCAGTCATTCAGCTTTGCTCTAAACGCTCTTTGAACTACAAAGGGGTGTCCATAACGTTTGTTCAGGGCATCCCAAGCTTGTGTGTATGCATCCTCATCACTCCTATAAAATGTTCCCTCCAGTACACTAAGCGCATCTCCACTTATGTACCTTTTCAGATAGAACAACCGATGTGCTGGGCTTGTACAGTTTGTTTCAATCAAAGCTTTAAAGCAGGTGCGCCATTCAGTGAACTTGAGTGGGTCACCTGTAAACGTGAATGGCTCCGGAGCTGGAAGTTTAGTCATTGCCAGGGATTCCTTTAGTGCTTTCACT